>PVHX01006057.1:0-32138 GCA_004024805.1 Geosciurus inauris
TTAAGGAATTCGGGGCCTAATCCCATGTGATGAAGATTTGGACCTACTTTCTCCTCAATTAGCCGCAGGGTCTCTGGTCTAATTCCTAGGTCTTTGATCCACTTTGAGTTGAGTTTTGTGCATGGTGAGAGATAGGGGTTTAGTTTCATTTTACTGCATATGGATTTCCAGTTTTCCCAGCACCATTTGTTGAAAAGGCAAAATTAGTAATTTTCAAGTCAATAAATAGCAAGTGAAGCTAGAGGGTTTATTTAGGCTTTCTTTGGTAACCATTAGCTCATGGTTCTGTAGATCAGAAGTCCTAGCATAACATGGTTGGTTCTCTGCTCTGGGTATCACAAAGCTGAAATCCAAAATGTTGGTTGGGCTTTCTTATCTAAATTTATATTTTCAGTGTAGCTAATGTGGTTATTGATTAATAATATTATGAAAGTACAGTCTTCCATTCATTCTGGTTATGACACTTTGAAAAGGATTACTGTTAGATTGGTGGGATGGGCAACATATTGTGTTAAAGTGAAAATAGGTAAATAATTTTACCTATTTTTTTTCCTTATCTAAAGATTTTGGGGGAGAAAACACTCAGCCTCATTCAGATTATTGGCAGAAATCAATTATTTGGGGGTAGTAGGGCTGTGGGTCCCTATCTCCTTGCTGGCAGTCAGTTGCTGTCCATATTCCTAGTCACATGGCCTCCTCCATCTCCCAGCTGGCTATGGAGAATCTCCCTTTTATCCAGTCCCTCTCAAACTTCAAATATCTCCAACTTCTCCTACCTCTGACCTCTGGATTTAGTTTAAAGGATTTATATGATTAGGACAAGCCTACTTGGATAATTGCCTTTGTTCAAGGTCAGCTAATTTGGGACCTTAATTGCATCTGCAAAGCTCCTTCACCACAGTAACTAGAAAAGTTTACTTGAATAACTGGAGCAGGTGCTTGTATACCTGGGACCATGCTACATTCTACTTGTCACACATATGGGGAAATATAATAATTTCTAACCTTGAGCCCAAGTTGATTATATATAACTTCCATGTTCGTACTTTATTGTGGCAGGACAGAGGAATATGAGGACTTGTGATACTAGTAAAGGAGAGGTGGAGAGGCAGAAGGACTTGAATGAGAGGTGGTAGCTTTGAGTGAGGAAGACGTTTCTAGCTCAAAGCTTTGTACGTGTTAAAATTAACTCAGACTCCCCAAGGTTTTTCATCAGTGGGGAGGTATTTTTATATAAATGACTATTTATTGAGTAAAAGGGGATTTTACAGATCTTTCAGCACCTAAATTTTCCTACATCAATAATTTTACCTATTTTATTTCCTTAAAAGCAAAATATGTAAAACTTCCATGAGATTTAGAATTTTACAAGGGATTTTTGCTTAAGACATTATTATAGTATTTTTAGGGATTATTGAAAAATTCAATATCATGGATTCATGGATTTTTTTATCATAGATTCTCAAGGCAAGATTTCCTTTCCAGAAATGTGCATATGATTTCTAAAGTAAAATTTAGTGCATAGTTGAAATTTAAAGATGTTTGTAAATTTAAATGCTTAGAAGATCTCAGAATTTGAAAGGAATATTTTTGATCTAGCAGTATTTTGAGCAAAGCATTTATAGACATTTCCCTTCACATCAAACTTAGGAAATAGTACAAAAACAATTTTGTTTTATTATGCCATCAAGGTGGATCTTTATTCAGTTGAGCAGAAATTATCATTAAGTGTTTATACTTGTTAAATTTTGTAAATTGTCTTAGAATTACAATGCAGTGTTTGGATTTATATTTTCAATGAGCTAATGTGGTTATTGAGTAATAATATTCTGAAAGTACAGTCTTCCATTCATTCTGGTTATGATGCTTTGAAAAGAATTACTGGTAGATTGGTGGGATGGGGGACAGATATTGTGTTAAAGTGAAAGAAATAGTGATAAATAATAGTAATTAATGTTTGAGCATTTACTCTGTGCTAGACACTGTTCTGAGCACTTTCTAAGCACTGTCATTAAATCCTTGAACCAACTTTATGTGGGTTGTTGTTCTCATTTTACAGATGAAAAGATTAAGGGCAAAGAAAAAGTAAATAACTTGCCCACTTTCACACAGCTAATAAGTGGTAAGAGTCAGGATTCAAACCCAAGTGGGCTGCCAGAGTTCACATTCTTTATTTAACTGCTTAGAAGATGGGATTAGATTTCTGGTATAACTAACTCAATGAAGCAGAGAAAAGATTATGGAGGGAATATTTCTGCCTTCATATAGGGCATTTAAGGCTTCTCAAATGCCTATTCTAGTTGTTAAATCTTTCTGAGAAATCTAATTGACCTACAGATTGAGTGTTAGTTCACTTTTGATTTATAATGGTTAATAAGCAGTTAACAAAGCATCTTTAGTTGAGGTCACTATTGCTTCTTTAGAAGAATAATGCAGAATGCTTATGATTAGGGGAGTAGAGATGATGATAGACTCTTTTGTAATTGGAGGCAGCCAGAGAATGCTGGGCTGACTTGATTTATTCATTTAAAAAATAATCATTATATCCCAACTTTGAAAAAGTTATGGTAATCTTAAATTATGTTACTCTTTCTATAGTAGGTGTAGTTTTCATATTTTATTTGGTGTATGACATTCTGTATCCTATTTTTCACTTAGCATTATTTGTGAACATTTTTCTGTATTGATAGTCTTCTCAAATAGATTTTTATGATTGACTTCATTGTGTCCTAAGGAATTAATTGCTCTTATTTAACTGAATTCATTGAATATTGAGGTTGTAGCTTGCATTTTTATTATAGTAACCCTGCAGTTTTAGACTAGAATTATCCTTTTTTCAAAAATCTAGGATACTATTAAATAGATGTATCTGGTATTTGCTTTTGCAGTGATAAGACAAAAGACTTTTGTCTCCTTTCTTTGTAACCACAAACAGAAAGCCCAAGTTATCCTGAAGTCTGTCTGAGTCATGCAAGCTGCTGTCTGGAGAGAAGCTATTTATTTGAACTCTGTAGTTGGGCAGAGCTGGGCTGAGACCCTAGGCCTTGCTGACTCCAGTGTCTTAGTGACAGACATATGCTTCTTTAATAGCAGTCCAGGTTTCTCTTCTCTGGGGCTTACATCAGCTTTTTTAGTGCTGCAAAGAGGGGACCGCCCTTAGTGCTAGGCGATACTTTCTCTCCTCTGCTTAAGGCGTTCATATCTCTGGACAGTTCATCTCATAAAAATATCTTCGTGCTAATAGTGCCTTCATAATATGGAAACTATACATCACTTAAATGTTATTTTACTGCATCTGAGCCCCAGAGACTTGGTCTTCCCTTTGGCTAAGGTGTCTCCCTCTCATCAGCTTGGCTGAGGTGGAGGGGAAAGAAGGTGAAGGTAGGGTAACATGGGGGTAGGAGTAAGGTTGAGGAGCAAAGACAAGCAGAAAACCAGTCTGAACTTCGTGTGGGAGTTTATCTGGTTAGAGAGTCAAGAAAGCACTCTACTATTTTCGGAGGTAAGAGCCACTCTGGCATTGTATGGCTCAGTTCTGTCCAGGTGGTTTCCTTTCTCAGCTCCTTCTTCAGCTAGACTTCTCAGGGGGTTCAGGCCTGCTGAAGGGAAGAGGAGAGCGTGGAGTGGGCCCTCCAGGAGGAGGGGTTTGTTTGAAAAATCCATGCTTTAGCGCATCATCTTTATTCCCTTCTTTACTCTTTAGCTTGGGGCTTGGAACATGGACTTCCAGCCTCTCTTTTAGAAGCCATCCTTTTCTTGCTGTCAGCGTATGCACTTGTGTGATGGTTTGACCTCTCCCTCGGCAGGACTTCCAGACTGTCTAGCCTACTTTGGCTTGCTGAGTATCTGCATTTCATAGTGGCTTCTGGAGAAGTCACCTTAATCCCAAGAGATACTGTTCTCTGGCACTGTTCTCCGGTCTGCCTTGAGACAAAAATCTCTGCTTTCCTTCCCTTTCACTGAGCACTCAACACTTTTGAGCTTCCCTGCTGGGAATCAGGGGCGGGGGGGGGCTGGTGGTGGAAATAAACAGGGAAAAGTGCTATCTTGGAGCATTTCTGGAGTAGAAGAAAAAGTCAGTTGCACTCCCTGAAGCTGGGGCTCTGGGAACTGGGCATGCTCTTGTGGATGGTTCTGTAAACACTGTCCAAAGCCTTGGGGCCTCTTGAATTTCCTCTTTGCTTTTTAAGCAGTTCAATTTGTTTGTTTCTCTCACAGTATTATATCAGTAGTCATATTCTTTATGGAATTCCCAAATTGTTAATAAAGCTGAAATTTCAGGTGTATCTGGCCCCAGGAAATATCTTTCATATTCTGCCTGTTTTCTCTGGACTAGACCCTAAGTCAACCTTAGCTGTCTTGGGTATCTCTTCTGATATGATGCCCACTGGGTAGTTCTTAGGGCCTCCCCCCCCCCCCACACACACACACACATCGTTCTTGGGATTTTTCTTTTTTCCTCTCTTTTTCTTAAATTTAGACCACCCAGTAGGCCTGGCCTCCTGACAGTGCAAGGACATTGGTCTGTTTCCTGTTGAGTAGTCTGATGGGACAACCTTATGAATAGTTGAATTCCTTGGGAGGATGATCTTTCTCCTTCTAAAACTGACAGGTTTCCTTAGACCTATTCCTATCAGGTACCTTCTAGTCAGTAGCTTGGACTTTCTTCTTTATCCCTGGACTACCACCTCTTAAAAGAGTGATTTCAGTGTGAATTTCCTAAAATCAAAGGTTTTGTATAATGACAGGTAAGACTGTGGACTGAGGATGAAGGGAGGGGCCATTCAGACAGAGGGAGGGAGTACAGTTTCCAGATTCCTTGGCTGGAGCCCCAGCCCACCCAGAAACCCCAAAGAGGAGTCTGGGAACATATTTGAGGAAAGCCTGGTCAGAGAACTGTTGTGACAGAGTGAATACTCCTTGTTTCCCCCACTCCTCTTTCTTCTCACAGATCCCACTAGGAGGACAGGGAAGCATGCATGCATGCGCGCGTACACACACACACACACACGTAACTTCTCATAAAGTTAAACATGCACTTACCAAAAAACACAACCACTCCACTCTGAGGTATTTACCCAAGAGAAAGGAAAATATTACAGCACCTTTATTTGTAGTAACTAGGTACTGAAAATAAACCAAATGTTCATCAACAGGAAAATGGATAAACACTTTTTAGCACATCTATATAGTGGAATTCTGTGCTGAATAGTAGTAGGCAAATACATTGAAACAAACTACTGATCCATATGTCAACTCGTATAGGTCTCAAAAACTTTATGCTGAGCTAAAGAAGTACATGCTGTCAGATTCCATTTATGTGAAGTTCTAAAATAGGTATAAGTAATATGGTAGAAATCAGAGTAGTGGTTGCTCTGGGGCTGGAAGGCATTGACAAGGAAGGGACATGAGAGAACTTTGTGGGATGATGGAAGTGTTCCATGTCTTGATAGCAATTTGGATTACATCAGTATAAACATTTGGCAAACCCATGAAACCTACACTTAAGATCTGTACATTTATTGTATGTAAATTTTATCTCAGTTTTTAAAAAGTTATTGTAGTCTGTAAGGATTGGAAATTGCTTCTCATATCAGATATGACTTATTATTTTGGCTATTTCTGATTTGTTGTTACCAACTTAAAGAATTCTTGTTTTAAGGCATATTAGTCTGTTTGTCAGAGTACTCTCTGGCTGGAGCCAGCTGACCTGTGGCCTCCATCTTCCTCTTCATTTTCCTCCCTCAGAATGTCTATGACCTGTTGTGCCCTTATACATGCCGGTTCCTGCATAGGTTCTCTGATGACTAGACTTTAAGGTGCTAAGCCTTTTTGCCTTAATATTTTAAGACACAGCTGACAAGATAAGCAGGAGTTGGGATTGTGTGGTATCATAGAAATGGTGGGGTCTTTAGAATTGGCCTGACCTGAATTTGAATCTAAAGGTGGTGTACTGTGTGGCCTTGACTCCATCCCTCTGAGCCTCAGTTTATTTTATTTTTTTTAAAGTGGGAATGATAGCACTTCCTTTGTAGCTGTTGTCAGAATTAAATGAGCCAGCGTGAGTGAACTTGGCACTAAGAGGAACCAGGAAACATGGCAGCTGCAGGTCCTGCCCTCTCTCCTGTGGCCTCTGCATAACAGGTGCTCCCCATTAGGCAGGGTCTCCTCTGGGGCAGGTTACCTTCTAGGTGCACTGTTTTCCCTTATATGTCCTGCCTTGTTGAGAGCAGAAGTGGAGAATCCTGCTAGAAGAAAGTGACTTCAAACTATGTTTTAAGGGTGTCAGCATGGAAGCCATAAATGAAAATAAAATGGTGTCCGCTGAGTTTAACACAGGACCAGTGGAAAAAGCTGCCAAACCTTTGCCGTTTAAGGATCCCAACTTTGTGGTAAGTTTCTAAGGGATTATATAAATAAAAAACCAATCACATGTTGGCCACTGATCATGCTAGGCCTTCAGCTGTGGTGGCTCTTGTGTCTTCATCTTCAGTCTAAGTTGCAGTGTTTTCCCCATGGGCTGTTATCGCGGGAAGGGACAGGATAAGAAGGACCCTTCCTGTTAATCTCCCACTCTGCCAGACCCCAAGGACTTTGGTGCCCTTCTTGAAATTCATTAAAGGATAACATTTTGAGAGTGGGTCATTCCGATGATGATTGTTTCCCTTCCCTTTTTATTGGTCTTACATAAGTTTCAGGTAAGTCTTGAAATATTTAACTGAAAGAAGAGTGTTCCTCATTAGTTCCTTTAAATAAATCTAAACTATTATGCTATGATGTAGAAATGGGTACTTTTTATTTCATTCTTGAGGGATATAATAACATTGATTCCAAGATTGAGATTACACTATTAAAAGTTTATTTTTTATGAATGAGTTTTGGAAATACAGTGTTACTAGTGTCACAAATATTTTGGTAGTTTTTTTCCATTTTATTTTGTAATCTTCATAGGACTGAAAAAAGAGATTTCCAGGCTTGCCATGGCGCTATTGAGGCTTACTCAGGTTTTCCAGGATCACTTGTAATTTGGAAGGCAGAGACTTGCCCTCAGAACGGAGTTTAGAGATTCATGAGATTAAATCTAACTTCGTAGTAAATTATTTTAAGATGATGAAGTCACGAGTGATTTCTGCAAAGTTAGACTCAACAAAAGATTTGATTTTTCTGTGTGCATATAAAAACATAGCCTTTTATTTCTATTCTGTCACCAGCTAACTCATGGGTTTTGACAGTCCAAAATTTTCATTTTTTCAAATAAAAACAAGAGTGTATAATGAAGTACTTTTAAAAAAGGTCTCAGGGTACAAATGATTGGTGATAGAATGAAAGATACCTAACAGTTATGATAGCATAAATGTTAGATTCTCATAGGAGTCTCCATTGATTTTTGTTTCTTGTAATCCATGCTTTTAATTTGAGCACTCTGGCCATGGTGGTGCAGTAGCTGGCAAGAAGAACAGAACCTGGAAGAACCTGAAACAAATTCTCGCTGCTGAAAGGGCATTGCCGTGGCAACTGAATGATCCTAACTGTGAGCCTTCCATGCATTTGTAATGCTCAGACTAGGAGCTTCCTTACAAGGGACCTCTTATTTTATTGTGTTTGCATTATTGTAGGATTGTTTTTAGCTTGAGAATTTTATAGTGGCATTGATCTAGGAATGTTAGGTGTGTATTTACTGTGAACTGTGTCTGTGATGAACCTGTTTGTGTTGTCATGGGTGTATGGTTTTTAGTGTCATCATTAACATTTCAGTTTGAGTGATAGGTCCTGATAATATTGATGTTTCTATTAGACAAAATTCTTATTCAGAAATTTACTCTTAAAATTTATTTCCAAGAAGAGTGTAGCCCAAGTATAATGCTAGATTTAGGAGGGTTCTAACAACCAGCTTAAAGTCCAATTCTTTTGCATTCTGAGCCAGGATCTTTGAGATGAATACTTTCTGCTGCATTATGTTTGAATTTATATAAAACACTGTTAGATGTTCTATTCAACTTCATTATAAAGTACCGGCTCAATGATCACTCCACCTCCTGTCTTGCTGTACATTTTTCATGGGGGTGACTCAGATGGGTGACAAATAAGCTACTCAGTCATCTGGGTGTGGACATGCAGGAGTCTGGGTGCTCAGATCCAGTTAGTGGGTTGTTTGACATTCCATCACCATCAACCCATGAAGCCTGTGATTGTGAAAGTAGCCATGAACATATGAGTTTTCCAGCAGTTCTGCTGGAATAGAGGATCCCTGGTGACAAGACAGGGTTGGATCCAATCCTGTTCTTGGTCCTTGACGTACTGTACTAATTCTAAGATTCCTCCCTTATTTGGTTAATCCACAGAGAATTCTATAAGTACAAAATCATAAAGGAAAATTTCAGTAATATTATTGAATGTTATTTAAAGTAGTTGGGGGTGAGGGAGAGGAATGGAATTAGAATGTTTTAAGTCCAGTTTGGTCATCTTTTTTTCTCCCCCTTAGACTTTAGTATTGATGCTCCTCCATCCTTTAAACCAGCCAAGAAGTATTCTGATGTTTCGGGTCTTCTTGTGAGTATAATTACATCTCTATTATAACATTAAACTGAAAAGAAGATTTCACAGTAATGTCCAGACTGTATTCAATATCCACCACTAATAGTTCTGGTGGTGGCTAATAGGTAATAGATTTGTGCAAGGCATCCATTCTTCAATCTGGGACAGCTGTGTGGGCTTCCCGGAGGGAGGATTGTTCTAGAAAGCAGGAGACATGAGTTTTACTTCCTTTTTTCCTGATAGTTAACTATTTGAAACAACATTACAGAAACAGCTATTTTTTTTTTTACTGCTAACGTTTCAAAAACCTGCATTTTAGATGATTGTACTTAAAACAAAATATTTAGGGCTGGAGGTATATCTCAGTCGTAGAATGCTTATCTCATACACTTTAGGCCCTGGGTTCAATCTCCAGCATTGAAAAAAGAAGTAAATGTCTCCATAGAAGTACTGTGATAAAAGTAGTGACTTTCAGACTTAAGCACCAGAATCCTTTTTTCCTCCAAATGAAATCATAAGAGAATTTATATATCTAAAAGGGCTGGAGCCCTTCCTAGCCAATGAAGTCTCATGTGGATCTGGTCCTTTTCCTCCTCCCCACCCCCACCCTAATGACTCCTCAAGTGCTTCTAGGGAACAAACTTTGGAAACCACTAGTGGAGCTAGAAGTAGGAATTGGGCAAGTTACTGAAACCTGGGAACTGAAAAGAGTCCTATTCCTTATTAGCAGAATGTAGAGCAAGTGGAGAACCTGTAAAGATATCTTTAGCTCACCTTCTTAATCTGTTTTTCATCTCTTATGAACTTGGAAGATGGGCTTTTTCTTATAACCATAGAAATAAAACTTGCTGTTTTTAAAACACATATGCCTATCACTTAAATGCTTTACATTTTAATGAAAATGTGTGACCCCTGAAATTCTCTAACAAATTGACCAAATTAGTTATATACATTATGTAAAGGAAAATTTTCCAAAGTCTACTTTGTTTAACATCAGTACTCCATATGTTATAGTTTGGATATAGTTTTTCCCCAAAGGTTCATGTACTGTAAAGCTTGGTCTCCAATGTAGCAGTGTTGAAGTGATGGAGCCTTTAAGAGGTGGGCTTAATCAAAGGTACTTAGATCATGGAGGCTCTACCCTCACGAATGGATTAGTGTTCTTTCTAAGGACTGGGTCAGGTCTCGGTCTGATCTTGCAGGAATGAATTAATTCCTATGAGAGAGCTGTTATAGAAAGAGCAGTGAACCTGGCCCCTCCCTGGTCTCCTGCTTCCTTTCCTTGTTTGCACAAGTGCCTCTTCTGCACTTGGCCAGTTCTCTTTTCATTATGTTGTGATGCCTTCACCAGAATGCTGGTACCATGCTCTTTGGACTTTTTAGACACTATGGTCATGAGCTAAGGAAGCCTTTTTTCTTTGTAAAATACCCAGGTATGTTTTCATAAAAGCACAAAATGGTGCACAAAATGCTATCCCAGCCTTCTTTTTGTTCATGTTTGAATGGTATATCTTTTTGATATTTTATTTTTAAACTATCTTATATCTTTATATTTAAAGTTGATTTCTTAAAGTACATTATTGGGTCCTACTTTTTATCCAAGTTGACAATCTTTTAACTGTTACCTTAAAATTATTCACATTTAAAATTATTGTTAATGTGGTTAGATTTAAATCTGTTTTCTCATTAGCTGTTTTTCTTTGTTCTGTTCATGTTTGCTTATTCCTCTTTTTTCCTCCTTCTATGGTATTTTTAAATGAACATTTTTTCAGATTATGTTTTAAAAATAGTTTTAGATGTATAGATAAATTGAAGAGTATAGAGTTCTCATATACCCCAAACTCAGTTTCTCCTATTATTAATAACTATGACATATATGTTATGGTTAATGAACCAGTAATGATATATGGTTATATTAACTAAAGTTCGTAGTTTATTCAGATTTCCTTAGTTTTTGCCTAATTTCCTCTTTCTATTTCAGAATTCCATCCAGGATGCTATACCACATTTAATTGTCATGTCTCCTTAGGCTCCTCCTTAGGCAATTTCTCAGATTTTCCTTATTTTTGATTACCTGGTTACTTTTAAGGAGTGCTGATCAGCTATTTTGTAGAGTACTCTACTGTAGAAATTAGTCTAATGTTTTTCTCATGTTAGGACTGGGTTATTTAAGCATTTTAAAATTCTGTTCATTTCCTAACATACATCTTTTTAAAAACTTTGAATGGTGGTTCTTATATTTCCAATATACATTTTAAAATAATCTAAATCTATTTTCAAATATTATTCCATTTCATGTATAGTGTAAGGATCTTATAGTTATGTATTTTCAATTATAATCACCTATTCTCTGTTGTCTTATAGTTTACTGTTTCATGTGCTATGAACACAAGATGTATTGCTTTTAGTTTTTGCTTCAGTCAGCTGTCTTTTAGAGAAATAAAAATAAGGAAAAAAATGAATTTTCTTTTACCTTTAGTTATTCTATTTCCAGCTTTTTCCATTTCATTGGGTACATATAATTTGCAATATGACATCATATTCTTTCTACAAGAATAATTTCCTCACATTTTTTATAGTATAGATATGCCAACAATGTATTCCTTCAGTTTTTGTTCAGATGAAAAAGCCTTTATTTCTTCTTCATCTTTGAATGTTATTTTCAATGGGTACAGAAGTCTGGGTTTACAAATTCTGTCATCACTTTAAATATTATTCTTTTGCTTCTATTGTTTCTGATGAAAAGTCTGGTATCATTTTTATCTTTGTTCCTCTCTACTTAACATTTCTTCTTAGTCTACCTTCAAGATTTTCTCTTTGTCTTTTTTAAAAAAATTTTTTAATATTTATTTTTTTGTTGTAGGTGGACAGAATATATTTATTTTATTTTTTTATGTGGTGCTGAGGATCGAACCCATGCGTTTGATCCATGCTGGGGATCATGCCTCATGCGTGCTAGGTGAGCACGCTACCACTGAGCCATAACCCATAACCCCAGCCTGTGTCTTTTGTTTTTTAACAGTTTGAATATGACATGTCTGGATATCATTTTTCTGGTTATCTATCCTGCTTGATATTCTCAGAGCTTTTTGGATCTGTGGATTGGTATCTGTCATGAATTTTGAAAAATTCTTATTTCTTCAGATTATTTTCCCTTGTCTGTCTTTCTTCTGGGTCTCAATCATATGTATATTAAACCATTTGACAATGTCTCATAACTCTTAGATGCTCTGTTCTTTCATTTTGATTTTTAACTTTTATATTTCTTCATGGTTAGTTTGAGCAATTTCAATTGATGTGTCTTCAATTCTTACTATACTGAGTATATCAATGAGCTCTTTAGGAGAATTCTTCATCTCTCTTACTGTGTTTTTAATTTCTACTTTTTCTATTTGATTCTTGTAGTTTCCATTTCTCTGGTGAAATACTTCATAGTCTTACATGTTGCCTTTTTTTAAACTCCTTTGACATATTAATTGTAGTTATTTTAAATTTCTTGTCTGATGATTTCAAGATCTATATCATATCCAAGTCTAGTTTTATTGATTTCCTTTCTTTTTTTTTTTTAAAGATTTTTTTTTTTTAGTTGTAGATGAACACAATGTCTTTATTTTATTGCTTTGTATGTGGTGCTGAGGATCGAATCCAGGGCCTCACGCATGCGAGGCAAGCGCTCTACCGCTGAGCTACAATCCCAGCCCTGATTTCCTTTCTAGTTAGTCATTAAGGTGTGTGTGTGTGTGTGTGTGTGTGTGTGTGTCTGACTGAGGGGTGGGGGCAGGGAGAGAACACTTGAACACATATATAATAACTTTTGAAGTGCTTCTGTACTATTTCCAACATTTGGTTCATTTTGGTCAGTTTCTGTTGACTGCTTTTTTTCTTAAGTATAGGTCACATTTTCCCATTTATTTGCATATCTATACGTTTTTTATTGTGTCATGGACATTGTGAATTATACATTATACAAACTGTAGATTCTGTTGTCTTTTTCTGAAGAGTATTGATTATTTTTCCCCTGTAGGTAGCTTAATTACTGACTGATCATCTTGAATGGGTGTAGGTTTACTTTTGCCATGTTTTATTAGGACAGGTCTATGGAAAGTCCAAGATATTTTCCAAGCTCATTTAACTAAGTTTCACTTAGCCTCTAAGCTCTTTATCCTTTGCCAATCTTATGGAGGTTTGGTGTTAGTCTTTGTTTTGGTGGAACTAGAATAGACTTTACTTAAGGGCATGTTTTTTAGTCTTAAATTGTGGCCTTTCTGATGTCTTAGCTGTATACCTGGAATGTTATAGAGCTCTCTCCACTTTGGCTGAGCTGGAGCATCAGTGATTCCCAACACTGCTCAATCTCCCAGGTCCCTATCCCTCTCTTAAGCACTGCATGAGAATTGTGCAGTATTGCACTGAACATGCATAGTCTATCCCATGGTTATGGACTCTCTGGGAATTCCAAGCATTCTTTAGCCCTTTCTCATTCAGCTCCCCATCTTTTGGTGCCCAACTTTGCAGATTTCAGCAGTTTCAGTAGACCAGACCTCACTCTGGTCTCTGCCTCCCAATGCAGTGGATCCATTGTACTCTGCTTGAGCTCCTGCCCCCTGTGCTGTAGTCAAGAAATGGTCATGGCAGAGGGAGTTGGTATGATCCTAGGTTTCATCTTATAGGCTTCTTTTTTCGCAACCACTGTAATCTTGTACTACCTCTTATCTATTGCTTGAAAATAATTGCTTTATTTATTTATTTATTTTTTGCTTTATATTTTTGACCCATCCTAATAGTTGTTTATGGCAAGAGAACTAGTTTGGCACCAGTTAGTTATTCTGTCATGGCCCAAAGTGAAAATCTCTTGCTGTGTCAATTTGAGCTTTTGGAAGCTGATCCTTTAGAATGTCAGCTTTATTCTCACCATTTTGGGCAGTTCATTTACTAGTACAGTAATTTTCACCTGGTAAGAGGCATGAGGGCCATTTTGAGAAACATTATTCCAGGTCTCTTTATGCCATTGGTGAAGGACTTGCTATGTTATGCAATACTTAAAACCTCTTCCCCCACTCCTTGTAAGAATTAAAACATTGTGAATATAAAAAGAACATAAAATCATTGAAAGATAATCCCATATGAAAATTGGCAAAAAGCGTAAGAATAGGAAATTATAGTAGAGGAAATGCAGGTGACTAATAAGTAGGCATTTGGTAATTATAAAAAGGACTCATCCAACAGGGAAGAAATTAAGACTTTTCTTTCCCCCCTGTACTGGAGATTGAACCCAAGGGTGCTTTACCAATGACCCACATCCCTATCCCTTTTTTTTTTTTTTTTTTTTAATATTTTTTTAGTTGCTGATGGACACAATGTCTTTATTTTATTGTTTTGTATGTGGTGCTGAGGATCGAACCCAGGGCCTCACGCATGCAAGGCAAGCGCTCTACCGCTGAGCTACAATCCCAGCCCATCCCTATCCCATTTTATTTATTTGTTTTGAGTCAGGGTCTCACTGAATTGCTTAGGACCTTTCTAAGTTGTTGAGGCTGGTCTGGAACTTGTGATCCTCCTTCCTCACCCTCCCAAGTTTGTGCCACTATGCCTGGCAAGAAATTAAGATGTTTGATTACATTTTTGGCACCAACATAAGGAAGTGGATATACTCATACATTGCTGTTTTGAGGTGGGAATGTGCATTAATATATCTTCTTGAAATGACGGTTTAGCATTTCTCTTATAATAAAAAAACAAAATGTGTAATCCAGCAATTTGTCTTCTAGGCAGTTGTCTAGAGAAATAAGTGCACAAGGAACTTCATGCAGAGGTACTTATGGAGACTGTTAGCAAAACGTTGAAAACAACAGAAAGCTCTATCACAGGGCCTATTGTCATTGTTCTGTTAGCTTAATGCATATTAGCATGCTTAAAGTTCTAGGATGCAAAACAGTATAAGCAGCTTGGTGCCATTACATAAAAATCAGCACACAGTGCTCACTTCTGCAGCACTTATGCCAAAACTGGGATAATACAGAGATGATCAGCACGACCCCTGTGCAAGGATGACGTGCAAATTCACGAAGTGTTGCATATTTATAGTTCTTATTTTTTACTATGCCAAGCTTAGTCTTTCTTCCATAGGATTTCATACAAAACAGAAATAAGCAATTATGGCCTACATGGCAGATTTATCTGTTTTCTATTTTACTATGACCCATGAGTATCTTTGTGTTATTGGTTATAGTTTTTTTATAGTCATTATGAGGTTCATATTATTCATGTGACTTAAACTGTGCCTTTAAGTAATATTATACCACTTTATATATAAGAACCTTGTAGGGGTATACTTGTGTTTCTTTCTTTCCAGTACCATGCTTATTGTATACTTTTTTTTTTCTTTTAATATTTTTTTAGTTGTAGATGGACACAATATCTTTATTTTTTTATTGCTTTGTATGTGGTGTTGAGGATTGAACCCAGGGCCCCACGCATGCGAGACAAGTGCTCTACTGCTGAGCTACAATCCCAGCCCACTTATTGTATACTTTACTCCTCCATGTTGTAAATCCCACAAAGACTTGCTATTATCTTGCTTCAAGTGGTCAGCACATTTTTAAAGAATTTGAAAATAAGAAAAAGATAAATTGTTACTCACCAACAAAAGTAACACATTCACAAAAATATATATTGACTAATTTCTCCATTGTTTATGTGTTAAGAGTATAAATAAAAACTTCTGGAAGGGTGACCACCTAGCAGTGGTTTCCTCAGGGGAAAGCAAGGACTTGTGGGTGGAAGATGATGGTAAAGGGAGACTTTAGTCTTATTTGTACTGTTTGATTTTTTTCTAGAGGAAAACATGGTTCATCTGTTACTAGTATAATTTAAAGTTACATAATTAAAAAGTAAAGCCTAACTCACATTTACAGTGACACACTTGTCCTCAGCGAGCCACATGACTGTTTCCTCTGCACTTGGGCATGGCAGGAAGGCATGTGGAGGTCACACCTGTGTTTACAAAGCTATGGAAAATGTTAAGACTCTAGGTGAGATAGGGAAGCTGTGACCACTGCCTGTAACTCTTTGCTTGTCACCCTGCAGCAAGGGGACTAAAGCTGATTGCCCTATAGGAATATGGCCTCTGTTTGTTGCATCCAGGCTCAAGGGACAGAATGCAGAGGCAGGTAGACTGCAGAGATGAGCTTATTTACTTACTCAACTCTGGGGTGTTACTTGGCATCCTTCCTTGTGCTCAAAATGCAAGATGCTGCCTCCTGGGTCAGGCCCATTCTGTTTCAGTTTTTGTTGGTGCCACAGGATCTCTGTATCCACATTGTTGCTTCAGCAGCTTTCTTGGCAGTGAGGTCTGAACTTGGGCGGCTTGCTCAACATAGTTTGGTGTAAGGAGAGAGGCAACCACACAGTGGAGCCAGGCTGAGGCCAGCTCATATATGGAGGCCAGGTGGTCCACGCCAGATGACATGCCTTCACCCTGCTCAGAGCTTCAGATAGTCTTTCCCTGCCAGATAGTTAATCTAGCTGCCTCAGGGGCAGGAGCCCTTGAAAGAAACTTGTCACTGTTTTTCTAATTAAGTTTCCCCTTATAGTACTATCATTAAAGGAAATGTGATACAGAAGGGTACTATTCTGATCAAGCCAGAGGATCAAAGTTTTTCTTTTATATAGAGCTTTAATTAATCTTAGCTTTTGGGGAATACATCCCACTTTTCCTGACACACAGCAGCTAAATACGGTAGAGACATGCCAGGTGGCTGGATTGAGACTTTTTAGAACATGAGAAACCTATGACTCAGTTCCTTTCAGCTTGTTGCCTCTTCCCTGAAGTCTTCCCCCTCGTCAAGCCACAAAATTACTAAGAGTCTAGGTCCACACACAGTCCACCCTTGAATAATTGGACATTATCTGTCTAGACTTTAATGCCATCTTTTATAATTTTTTAATGGAGCTTAAAATTACTCACATATTCTTTTACAAAATCTATAGAAGCCCTGCTCTTTGAGATAAATAATAAGTAAATTATTTTGTCTGCTTTGCATATGAGAAAAGCGGAGACTAAAAGAGAATTTTGATATGTCTGGGAAACAAGTACTCTTTCCTTTTGTGATGGTCCTGATTATTCATTTGCTTTTCATTTATTTATCAGTCATTCAGTATACATACAAACTGATGGCTCCCTGTGCTCTCTGCATTGCACAAGGAACTGGTCTACAATGATAAGCAAACCAGCTTGCTTCTACCTTGTAGAGCCTCACAGCCTAAACCTTAATCAGAGAATGTGTAGATATTAAACTTCAAAGCAGCAGAGATAAGCATTACACAGGAGAGCTCCATAGTGCTATGAATATGGAGGGCTGACCCTCTGCAGAGGCACTGATAAACCTTTCCTGAGGGTGTGACTTTCTGGCTGAGTCCTAAAGGAAGAACAGGTTTTACTAAGCAAAGTGGGCCACACGGGGTTGGGGCCTGTGCCAAGGAAACAGTAGATGGGACATGGTAGGAAGTAGAGACTTAAAAGACCATGGTGGTTGGAACCAGAAAGTAGGAACGTGTGGCTGAGGAGGTAAGAGGCCCTGTGCCTGAGAAGACACACAGAGGGCTTGCCTTTTTTCTGACAAACAGAGAGGACCATTTTCAGAGGTTTGATGCTGAGGAATGATGTGATCAGAATTGTAAGTTGTGAAGATGACCTTAGCTGCAGTTGTAAGATGGCAGTCCCTGCCAGTGGTAGGGTAGATGAGGGTGGCAACACAGTGCTGCAAGGTAGGTCATGGAGCTATGAAAGTGGTGTAGGGAGTGGAAGAGCTGGATAGGATTGCATAGAGTAGATTGGACATGGCAGGAGGGGTGTGGGCCCAACAAGCACAGGGTCAGAACCTGCCTTGAGGAGCACAGACCTAGAGCATTTATTGGAAGGGAGTGGGTGTTAGAAGGCAGGGATCGATGACCATCATGAATTCAGTTTTGGAATGGTTGCTCGCAGCCCTTGAGGCACCAAGAAGAAGGGTCCTAGAATAGGATGTGGTTGTTCTTCTTCCTTCAGTCTGTTCCCTGAAGTGTTTCTCAAATTTGGGGAGATTAATGAGTCTTTGCCAAAGTGAGCAATTCAGTGTTCTTGGTGAGAGTAAAACATAATGAAGATATATTTCACTTTTAGTAAAGTAGAAAAAATGTTAAAACTTGTGCTTGAACTTGACATATCACAACCAAAAACTTTCTGCCCTTCACTGTGCCCATATCTCACCCAGGCCAACTACACAGACCCCCAGAGCAAGCTGCGGTTCAGCACCATTGAAGAGTTTTCCTATATTCGGAGGCTGCCATCTGATGTCATCACTGGCTACCTAGCCCTAAGGAAGGCCACAAGCATCGTTCCCTGAGCCTGAGCAGTGGAGATGAAGTGGGAACTGTTTCAAAGGCAGACTTTGGGCTCGTGATTTTGTTTCATGGAAACAAACTCATTCTGCTGTTAATCTGAAAATGTCAATGCTGTGCCTTGGAAAGAATGTTTGGCTTTAATTTAAGGGTTTGTTATTTTTTTTCTATGTTTTCCCTCCAAGTGTGATATTTCCTGTTGAATTAAATTATACTTCAGTTGTTGCCTCAAGTAAAATTGTTTGACAAGAAAATACAATGAAGTTGTGCTTTTTTTTTTTAACAGAGGCCTCTTTTTTTTTTTTAAACTTTATTTTATTTATTTTTATGTGGTGCTGAGGATCGAACCCAGTGCCTCACGCATGCTAGGCAAGCGCTCTACCACTGAGCTACAGCCCCAGCCCGAAATTGTGCTTTTAATTTAACCCAAGTAAGTTCCCAAATTTTTATTTCTAAGCTGTGAACTCTTGTCTAACATTTAAAGACTCTGCAGTGAATCTACAACAGATCTGAATTATTCTTGATCCCAGTGACTCCCTTTTTAGAGCATGTTAATTTTTCTCTTGGATCAGAATGATTGGAAAAAGTCCAAAATTGGGAATGAAGAAGAAAGAGTAGTGCCCCAGTCTGTCACACTGGACCAGTCCTTGCTCTGTGCCTCAGCCTCTTCTTGTCTCTGGACATGTGGGAACCAACACTGATGCTCCTGTCTGAGAAGTCTTATCTTGGTGGAGGATGCTGCCCCTTGGGCTGTAGTTGACATATGCTTCCCTGTTCTATAAGGAGAGAAGGCATTTCCTTGGACCAGGAAAAGGAAATGCCTGGCTTTGCTGAGCTTTGTTCTCATATTTCTGTAGGCTGGATGGTAGTACCAGGCCTCTGATCTGGGCCAGAGCTGCCTCTATTTTAGAGGATTAGACACCCAGATACCCTAACCCACCCCAGGCTTAAAGAAAAGGAAAAACAAAGCTGCATCAGCTGGGAGAGCAACCTGCTGGCTAATAGCAACTACCTAAAACTTGACTTTCCTTCCTCTAGGTACAGTAGCCCCAGTGTCCTTCAGTACCTTCCCACTCACTAGTGGTAACAGATAAGGGGTGCTGTGTATAGCATCCCCTTCCCCATGCCAAGAGACCTTCGGTGACTAGGAAAGGAGGGAGCTTTCCTAAACCCATGGTCACCAAGCATTTGAGCCTCTGGTGCCAGGGTTCTCAAACTACAGCGAGCATCAGAGTCACCTGAGGGCTTGTGATAGGTTAGGGCCCATCCCCAGAATGTCTGATAGTAGGTAGTCTTGGGCAGGGCCCAAGAATTTGCATTTCTAATGAGATGTGAGGTATGCTCTGATGGTGAAATTGAAGGTGTTTGAAAAACCAGGCTGCTGCCTGGCTCCTACATTGGCCTTCACACTTCCTGCTTGTCAGTGCCCTTGAGGAAACCCCCCAGCTTCCCTTTCAATGGAAATAAGGAGTATAGTTAGTCAAGCACACTTCCTGCTTCTGCTTCTATCTTATATTATGTAAACTTGGGGTTGGTCCATGTCTTTTCCATGAAGACCCTCTCACTATTCAACACTGATGCTAGATGCTGCCTCAGATCTACCTATTCAAACTCTCTCAGGGCAAGTTGGGGACTAAAGAGAACCCCTGTCCTGCACATGTCTTCTGGAAGGACCTGTAGACTGTTGCTTCCATGGGCTCAGTGTTTCTAGGTGTGTATTCTGTGAACCCTCTCTGAGTCATGTTGGAGACTATTAAAATGCAGGCTCCTAGTATACACCTGAGACCCTTCTGACAGAGTCAGGGAGTGAGGCTCAGAAATCTGCATTTGAAAAGTGTGATTATAATACACTCAGGAATTTGAGAACCCTCACCTTCCACAGGCAGAAGGCAAGATCTGTGGACTGGACACTTTGGTCCTTTCTTTCCTGTTCTCCTGCTAGGTTTTCCCCATGGGGCTCTTACTGAAGAGCTGTGAATTCCAAAGTTCATGTTGCTTCTCACCCCAACCTCCAGAAGTCCAAACTGAGCCAAACCAAGCTTCAAGCTGTGACTGTTTTCAATGATGAGTCCTTCAAGTTTGGGAATGGGCAGGTAATCAATCCTGTGCTGAAATAGCCCTTGCCATCCATGTGGTGGCCCAGCAGTTTTCAACCCTGGCTACGTGCAAGAATCACCTGTGTGTATGGGGAGGGAGAATGGGAAGGGAATGTCTAAAAATACCCAGAGAGATTTTTGGGTTTGTTTTAAAAACTATATTTATTAAAGTATAATTTAAACTGTATAAGTTGCTAATTTTAAGTTACTATGCAATGAGTTTTCACAAATGAATGCCATCAAGTCTCCCTCAAAATCAACATGGAAATCTTCATCCCCAAAATAACTCAGATTCTAATTCAACTGGGCTAAGCAGGTCCTAGGCATAATATTTTTAAAACTCTTCAGATGATTTTAATATGCAGCCCATTTGAGAATCCTTGTTAGAAATACAAAGACAATATCTCACAAGGGATATGTTTTCTTTTTCCTGGATCAACCAACTCTTTCTATTTTAGGACTATGGACAATTTGGAAGGGGGTTCAGTGGGTGTTTATGTATATCCATTTTTCATTAATATAATGAAATCCTGGAGGCAGGCTAACTTTATAAAGAGAAGAGATATATTTAGATTACAGTTCTAGAGATTCAAGGGCATGGTGCTGGCATGATCCTGGTGAGAGCCTTCTTGGCTTTGCCATATCGTGGCAGGAGCACATGGGAGAAGAGGGATCACATTGAAAACCAGGAAGTCAGAGAAAGACTGGGGTTGTTCATTTCCTTCAGAGGATATGCCTGAAGACCTAAGGATCTCCCCTTAGGCCTCACCTCTTAAAGGTCCCACCTCCAACATTGCCACACTGAGGACAAAAACACCGAAATCATAGCAGGGAAATATGAATGTCACTACAGACTCCTCCTTCCTCTATCTTTACCCCTTACATTCAGTTGCCCCCCACCCCAGTTTCTTTCTTCCTCCTTAGCTCTCACACTATCCTTCTCCTCTTCTACTTGGCCCTCCTCCAGCCTGACTTTAGGAGTACCTCACCTCCTGCTTGGACACTTTTGGCATCCTCCTAACTGCTCATCCTCCTAACTCCTCCATACTGACTCCTCCCCTCTGTTTTTTATTCTGCTGTCAGAGGGCCTTTGAATGACTTTGCCCATCAAGTCCTGTTCCCTGGTGACTTGCTTCTGACACCTGGTCAATTCTGGCATCGGCCTCTAGGGCCCAAAGGATAAACACAGCCCTTAAAAGGAAAAACAAGGGGCTGGGATTGTGGCTCAGTGGTAGAGCGCTTGCCTTGCATGCGTGAGGCACTGGGTTCGATCCTAAGCACCACATAAAAATAAATAAATAAAGATATTATGTAAAAAAAAGGAAAAACAGATAGCTGGATTTGAGAAATCAGATTTTCTCTTTGAGACCACACTGAGATCCAATCTGCTTTAACTGGAGTTCAAAAATATCAGATGCATGTTTTCACAGTAAGAGGAGAGCAATCTAAGAATATTTTAGGACTGTGTGTAATGTTGGAGATGTGCTTTCTAGAACTGTGGGCAGCACAAGTGGGTGAGTGAGACCTATTTGCCCTGCCTCCCAAGTTAAAGCATGCATCTATCCAGATTTGACATGAGTTTTGAAATTGATTGGGCACCTTTGGAGGGCTAAAAGTATTTCCAATGAGAAATCTGTTTTATGAACCCATGGCTTTTGAGAGGAAGTATCAGACACTTGATGCTGTTTCCAGCGGCTATATCTGTAAGTTGGGAGTGTTAATTGAACTAAATAAATATAAAGGGTAAGGAAAGAAGCAGATATTGGCACGTCACCAAACAGGACAGACATACTGGGGAAAGATTGCAAATTATGTCCTCTTACAAATGTTTGGAACAAATAGTGTTATTTACAACAGTGTTCTACTTGCAGGAATATGTGGACCTTATTTGGACTCTGATTCAAACCAAAAACTTAAAACATTTTTGAGACAATTGGAAATTTTGATGTTTTGATATTTGATAATATTTAGGAATTCCTATGAATACTTCCAATTGTGATGATGGTATTACAATGTTAAAAGGAAGGGTTCATGTCCTTAGAGATGCATGCTGAAATATTTATGAGTGGAATGATACGATTTCTGGAATCTGTTTTAGGATGATGTGGGAAGAAGGAAGTGGATGGGAGTAGTGTTGAAACAGGATTGGCCATGGGTCGGTTATTATTAAAGCTGAGTGCTAAGTACAAGGAGGTTTGTTATGCTATTCTACTTTTGTTTGTGTTTGAATCTCTCTGCAGTAAAAAAAAAAAAATTTTAAAGAATTGATGTTCTCATTCCCAAACATTGTGATGACATTGGTGATCTGCATTCACTTGAATTGGCTTGTGGATGCTGAAAGTTTGAGAAATGCTGCCCGAATGATGAGATCTTGAATAGAGAAAACACTCAATGCCTAAAGCAACTCACAAAGAAGAGATTAGGAGAAAAGAACCACAAGGTAGGTGTCCTTTACATGTTCTTAACAGGTCTTTGTTGTGCGTTCAGTTGTCCTGGAGGACTATGAGAATACTTAAGAGCATCTGTGAAGTGAGTAAGCATGAGAATAAGGAGACCAAAGATATCAGCGTTGGGTGTCTCATGGGGTATAAATAAATCATACTAAAGAGGGTTTGGGACACACTGCAATGACTGACAATAGTTGGAGAAAATAAATGTTACTCAAATTCCCAATAGATTCTGCACATAGATAAGACTGGAAATGAGTAGGCACACATTCTTAGGTTACAGTCTCTCTACAAAAACTTTCAGACAGCCAGGCAAGGATTTTTGGGGAATTGGACAAATGTATACTTTTGAAGCATCATTTTCAAGATCTGGTATGTCTTTGAAGAGACTTTTTCTTTGAAAAGACCAGAAATTCTCATCTTTATCTCTATTTAGCAATTTCCTCCTCAGTTATGAGGGGAACTATCAGTCAGCAAGGCCTTGGCTGGATCCCAATGAAGGGCCCTTGCAATATTCCACACTGCAGACTACCAGGCTGTGCCCTTCTGCTTTCACCTGAAAACACAGGGAGGGAAATTAGATCATCAAAGAACTAAGCACATAACCAACTGTTGGGATTTAAGAAACTGCTTTCACTGAATTTCAATTGGGTTTATGCTTTCGTGCTCTTATATTAAGGAACTGCACTGAAAGAGGTGAGCACAAATGGGCCTTCAAAAATGCCTAGTATGTCTTTGCAGACTTGCCCCCCAGAAGTCTCCCACTTCCCTGCAGGGTGAGCTGTCTGGTTCAGCACCCAGACATGGAGCCTGATCACCTGGGTTTGAATGTCACTTTTATAATCGACTAACTCTGTAGTCTTGGGAAAGTTACTAACTTATTCTTTTTTATTGGTACTGAGGATTGAACTCAGGGGTACTCAACCACTGAGCCACATCCCCAGCCCTATTTTGCGTTTTATGTAGAGACAGGGTCTCACTGAGTTGCTTAGTGCCTCACCATTGCTGAGGCTGGCTTTGAACTTGTGATTCTCCTATCTCAGCCTCCCAAAGTGCTGGGATTACAGGCTTGCACCACCGCGCCCGGCACTAACTTATTCTTGAATTCTTTTCATGGATTATCTTGGACACACTCCATCCTTTATTCTGTGCATTTTAATAAGCCAGCTCAAAATGTTTATGGGACAGGGAAAGAGTAAATAACCAGCTAAACTCATAAGTAAATGATCTGTGATTGAGGCCAGGAGGGGAGGGGGGGTAAGGGGGTCATAGGGTAGACAGCAGAGGACATTGATGGATGAGCTTCTTCAAAATAAAGAAAGCATAGGAGGAGCCAATAGAAACCACTTGCTAGACTTCTTAAAAATCATTGCTTTATACCTCCTTTGGTATTCATCATGCATATACTATTGTTTGTTTCCTATGTGATAAAAAGCTGTAAAACCCTAAAAACAAAAACAGGGCTCATTGCTCACTTGTTTTGGTGACAGGGTTGGGTGGGGAAAATGGGAGTCCTTCTTCCCACTGCAAACACAGGATTCCTGGATCCACCTGGGTTTCTTCCATGACTGAGTAGCCTCTGTTCCAACTGCAGACAAAGGCTTTCCTGGGAAGAGTCAGTGTTTTCCTGGCCTACAGGATGCTGACTGGTGACAGGTGTGCAGTGTGCACCAAACATACCACTTTCCTCTGCTTGGGGTCAGGAAGATGAGTCATATCCACCAGCCCTGGCGACTTGGAACCTTGGATCTTTCCAACATGAATGCAGGAGGGCATGGCCTGGGGGTCTGCAGTGTGGAATATCACAAGGGCTTTTTTGCAGGGATCTAGCCAAGGCCTTGCTGACTGATAGCTTTCCTCATAACAAACAGAAAGGAAATTGCTAACTGGAGATAAAGATGAGAGTCCCTGGTCTCTTCAAAGAAAAAGTCCCTTCAGAGACAATACCAAACCTTAAAAATGATGCTCCAAAAGAATATACCTTTGTATAATTCCTCCAAACTCCTTGAGTGGCGGTATGGAAGGTTTTGTAGAGAAACAGTAAACTAAGGGATCTGTGCCCTCTGATTTCCATTTTCTCTGAGATTTTGATGCTGCCATTTCTTTGCTTATGTGGCAGAGGGCCAATGCTTTTGGCTCAGTGTGAAAGGCAAACATGACTACAGAGACTAAAAGAAAGACAAGGTACTCTAGGGATGGATTTAGTAAGTAGGGACTTCTAGGTGTATGTTGGGTCTCAGAGAGCAAAGGCAAGACCTCGTGGTGGCACAGACTAGGCCAAGGCTCTTTCAAAGGAAAAGGGGGCTAAATAATGTGGACATTCCCTTTCGGAAAACTGATTTCCTAGGCCTATGGCAAGGCTCATCTTTTATTTGTAAGAAATCTTTCTCTTCTCTATTTTAATAGAGAATAGCAAAACTTCAAACCCCCACACACAAAAAGTCAGCTTTAGATATGAAAAAACACATATGGTATGTGGCTAAGTGAACAACAGCAATAAGATCAGAAAACCATAGACAAACCCTTTCATCCTCTGAATGTATCCCCCCCAAGTTCATGTGCTGGAAACTCACTCCCTAGTGCAACCATATTAGGAGGTGGTGTCTTTAAGAGGTGATTAGATCACAAAGGTTCTGCCCTCATGAATGGATTAATGGTTATTAAAGGAGTGAGTTAGTTATCTTAAGAAAGGGTTCCTGATAAAAAGGATGAGCTCAGCTCCTACCCCTGTCTTGTGTGTGTTCACCTGCCCTTCCACTATGGGATGCTACAATACAAATCCCTGCACCAGGAGGTGCCATGTCTTTGGACTTCTCAGCCCCCAGAACCAGGAGCCAAATAAATTTCTGTTGTTTATAATTTACTCAGTATGTGGTATTCTGATGTAGCAGCAGAAAATAGATTAAAACAAATTTCATTTTTGTAGCAAAAATAAAAAAGCCATTAAGAAAGAATGTGAAATAATTCATGCCAAGGAGTTAATAGTTGTTTCCTTTGAAAAAGGGAGTGGATTGGGGTAGGTTGTGATGAAAAAGGGGAACTTAGACTTTTTAAGCTGAATTTTTGGAAAAGAGCACATAATAATTTAAGAAGAGAGAGAGACATTCAATTTAGGAGCTCGGGGTTGAGAGGATTGCAGATACTTTTCCATGGAAGCCAGACTTATCCTTGCAGTTAGATTTGCCTTTACCCCAAGGAAAGCCCACCCAAATCCATAAGACATGGGACCCTTTCTGCCCCTCTCCATGTCAGAGCATTCTAGGCCTTCCCGACAAGGCAATGACTGAACTTAGGAGAAAACAAACATCACCTCCCATATATTATTTCCATCTCACACAATAATCCAGCAAGGTCGGTAAATAGAGCAGTGTGCTCATGGGACATGAAGGAACAAGAAGTTCAAGGTTAAAAATACGCAACTACTAGGGGAAGGGAGGGCTGTGGGCCAGGTCCCTGTCCATGCATAGGACCTACAGTCCCCACTTCCTCTGAGAAAAGGTTGCCCTAGAGCCACCTGAAGAAGACAAGACCGAACACAGGGACTCCACCTGCATGTGCATGGGAACACTAAAATTATCCTGTAGTGTGTCATCCTGTGTCATGTTCTGTAATGGTTAATTTTATGTGTCAACCTGGCTAGACCACAATATGCAGACCTTTGATCAGAGGTGTCTAGCTATTATTGCCAGAGTACTTTTTAGATGAGATTAACACTTAAACCAAAAGAGTTTAAGTAAAGCAGATTATCCTCTATGATATAGATAGGCCTCATCTAATCTGTTGAAGGCCTTAAAAGAACAAGGTCTCCCAAAGAGGAGCAAATTCTGGACTTAAATATTCCTGGAGTCTCTAGCTCACCCATCTGCTGTGTGGTTTTTAGATCTGGCAGCTCCTATGATTGTGTGAGTCAATTCCTGAAGATAAATCTCTCTATATGTATACACACATACTTTCTTGTTCAGTTTCTATGGAGAATCTTGACCAATACACTTTCTTTAAAGGGATAATTGAGTGACACAATTCAACCTACTTTTTTCAGGGAGTGGTTACTGGGAATTAAACTCAGGGGCACTCAATCACTGAGCCACATCCCCAGTCCCATTTTGTATTTTATTTAGAGACAGGGTCTCACTGAATTGCTTAGTACCTCGCGGTTGCTGAGTATGGCTTTGAACTCATGATCCTCTTGTCTCAGCCTCCATAGCTGATGGTATTGCAGGCGTGCGCCACCGCACCTGGCTCAACCTACTTTTCATAGGCATCACATCACACCTAGCAGTGAGCCTTGTGCACCTTACATGCTTCACAAATTTTTAAGTGAAAAGCAATGGTAAGCCAGGCATGATGGTGCACACCTGTTGCTCCCAACAGCTAGGGAGGCTGAGGCAGGAGGATTGCAAATTCAAAGCCAGCCTCAGGAACTTAGTGAGGATTTAAACAACTCAGTGAGACCCTGTTTCAAAATAAAAAGGGCTGACGATGTGGCTCAGTGGTTGAGCTCCCCTGGGTACAGTCCCTGGTACTGCCCACCCTCCCACCCCACCCCCTCAAAAAAAGAAAGAGAAAAGAAAAGCAATGGTAAGACAAACTGTTGGATGGCTTTGCCAGATGTGGTATTTATTTAAATTATCATTTTGTTCCCCTCTGAGTCACTGAATCTAATGGAAAGGAATAGAAATTGTTTTGATGAAATTGGGAGGAGGGAGGTGGTGAGGTTCTTTCAATTTCTGATCCATCATTATTCCAGGAACTCTAGTTTTTGTTTTGTCTTTTAAATTAGAGTAAACAGGGACTGGGAGAGCCAGAAGGAGAGAGCTCTCTAAGGCAAGCAGCATTGGCCTCTTCTGACCCCAATTACCCTGAGCCTCTGTGCAGACCCTTCCTCACAGAGAAGCCCCATTCCATTCTGTCCTGGTCTGGCTGTTTTCCTTAGCTCCTCCCAGTGCTGTTCTCTCAGGACTCCTTGAGCACCCTTGGAAGCAGGCATTATTAATTGTTTTCAACAGACATGGAGAGGTGTTAAGAGGTGTCCTGGCTTCCCTGAGATCCCCATGACCCATTCTCTCTGCTTCCTGAATAGCAGATCCTGATGAAAGGACTGAGAATTTGTATTGTGCCTTCACCTTCCTGAGAACTACAGCCTGCATATGGAAGGGTGCTTCTTAATTCTCATTAACATTTCTGGCCTAATGTCTTCTTTTTAAGTAAGTTGTATCCAACATAATATTTCATTTTCTACAACATGGCAGGTTTATCCCCCGTACCCTGTCCTCTGGAGTGCTCTCTTATCCTTCAACTCTCAGCTCAGCAGTCACCTCCTCCAGAAAGTTTCTCTGTCCTCTCCTCTGCTCCTGCCTTTCTCCCGTGGCACCCTGGCAGTTGTTCATACCACAGGTGTTGCCAGCTGATCAGGCTGAGGGCCTTAAGGACAGGGAGGCTGACTCCCAGCAGTGCCTTCACATGGCAGAACTCTGTACACAGTGGAGACCAAGCTAAGAAAGCAGTTCACAGGAATGTGACAGTATATTAATAAACCAGTAAATTTTTTGACAGGAAAAAATAACTAGAAATTACTAATCATCTTGCATGGCACAGGTACTCAATGTTTATAGAACAATGTGTGGTTCTTCAAAGTGACAATCATAAGATGGGTGTGGTGGCGCAGGCCTGTAATCCTAGCTAGTTGGTAGGCTGAGGCAAAAGGGTCACAAGTTCAAGGCTAGCCTGAAGCAACGTAGTGAGACTCTATCTCAAAATTTTAAAAATTTAAAAAAAAAAATTTTAAAAGGTAGTTTGTGATAAAGCACTCCCAGGTTTAATCCCCAGTAGTCTGTGACACACACTAAAAAAAAGAAAAAATGACAATAATGGATGATTCTCGAAACTAGGGAGAATATCCTGAGAATAAATACCTTCTCCAACCTAATATGTGCTGGGGAACACTGGGTGGTACCACTGTCATTTCTGAGTAAACATGCCAATGACCAGGAAGAGAAAATTTTCAAGATTAAGTTTTCTTCCCATAAATTTTCCAAAACTACAGGCATTCCTCGTTGCCTATCTAAAGTCTAGTAATTAGTTCCAAATTTAGCCCCAAACTATGTATTTTAAACTTGAAAATCCAATATGACAGAATTCTGGGGACCTACCACTTATTTAGGATACATAAAATATACTTGGTATCAAAATTTCTGTCCAATTCAACAAACTTAAACTCACTTGGTTTAGATGTTTGGCATCATTGTAATAGTTCATTTTCCATTCATTCATTCAGCCATTCACATGAGGAATGGGAGAAGCCTCCTGCCATAAGAGCGTTAAAAAGATCGTCAGTTTCCATGTGGAATGTAACTACTGAATTTCCTGGAAAAATAAAGTTAAGAGATGGTCAATGGGGATGCAGCTCAGTAGTAGAGTGCTTGCCTGGCATGTGTGATGACCTGGTTTCCATCCCCAGCACCATAAAGCACACAACATCTAAAAATATGGTCAAGGACACAAAACAGTGATAAGCATGAAGGAAAAGGTCAGAAGAGCACCGTGGATGTGGATAGGAGTATGCCTGGACCAAACTGAGAAGGATAGGCTTGACCCTTAATCAAAATGGTGTTTAAGTAGTCAAGTAAAACTAGGTAAAAAGAAATGTCAATGTGATGTTATAATCACAAGTGAAGGACAGCAGGGATGGGATAGGCTAGATTTTTGAGCAGGATGCAGTAAAGGTGAGGGGATAACTTAGGAAGGGAAACATTTCTTGGATAATAGTCATTTCATGTAGGCAATAAAAATTAATCTGTAGTGTTTATGGAGAAAAGAAAAGGAAAAGCAAAATATGGACCGTGGCCTGGTCCCTAGGCCAAGCTGGAAGCAAGGCAGTCAGGGGCCTGGAATAGTGACTCAGGCAGGAGGAATGTGGCTCAGGCTGCCTGCAGCTGTGATAAGGAGGACAGGATGGGGCGCTGCAGAGGACATCCTGGAGCAACCCGGGGACTTTCCATGCAGGAGCACATGTGGAAACACATAGTCTGAGAGAATTCTGGCCTGCATGTCAGGCAGAGTCCTTGAGTTTGAGCAAGAAGGCTGGAAATGCTCTCTCTCCATCACCCAGCTGTAGTGGCATTGGGGAGATGGGATGACCAAAGTTTCCTGGGCTGTATAGACCCTGTAGGCTCCTGCCTTCTGGGGCCTAGCAGCTCATCAATTGTGCTAAACTCCTTTCCTGGATACCCTGGGGTATGCCCATGCCCTGTGGCTCCTGACCCACCCTTCTGAATCTCAGACACCTTTCTGCTGCTGACCTGGTCTGGTCTGTGCCATATCTACGTAGTGCTTTTTTTTTTTTTTTTTTTTGGTACTGGGGATTGAACTCAGGGGTACTCGACCACTGAGCCACATCCCCAGCCCTATTTTGTGTTTTATGTAGAGACAGGGTCTCACTGAGTTGCTTAGCACCTCGCCATTGCTGAGGCTGGCTTTGAACTTGCGATTCTCCTGTCTCAGCCTCCCAAAGTGCTGGGATTACAAGCATGAGCCACCACGCCCGGCTTCTACGTAGTGCTTGTGCCTTAATGTACTTAGGATGCTCCTTAAGGAGGTCCATTTTGAACATAACCTCTGCCCCTAAGCAAATACCCATATTCACAAATGACTCCTACCTGAATCAGTGCCACTCCAACCCCAAAGGATTCCTTGGCTTCCTTGAAGCACAATAAGTATCCTTCCTGGATACCTGCTTCTAGGTACCAGGCGGGTTTAGGTGGCAGGCACGGGTTCCCTCCTTAGAAGCAAACCCTTTCCCTCAGCAGTGAAAGTCACAGTGGCTTCTTGGGAGGCACTCTCATGGTCCCTGCCTGATTGAGCTTCTCCCCCATTTCCATTGCTGGATCTGGAGCCCAAACCTCTCTCCCTACAGCCTCTTGCAGAGATGCCTGGGAACCTGGGTCTGGCCCACCCTTTAGGAAGTTCTGTGCTGCCCCCAGGAGGTCAAAACCATCTTATTGCCACCTCCAGTGAAAAGTCACTTTGATCCCATGATAGAACACGATGAGAAGGACGCTTCACCTCTATGGTTCCTCCAGAACCCAGGACGCCCAGTCTAAATATGAGAACATCAGATGGACCCCACGAGAGGGGCAGTCTACAAAATACCTGATCAGAACTCCTCAAAACTGTCATCAAAAATAAGGAAAGTCTAGGCCGGGCACGGTGGCACATGCCTGTAATCCCAGCACTTTGGGAGGCTGAGACAGGAGAATCACGATTCTCAACTCAGTGAGACCCTGTCTCTACATAAAACACAAAATAGGACTGGGGATGTGGCTCAGTGGTTGAGTACCCTGAGTTCAATCCCCAGTACCAAAAAAAAAAAAAAAAAAAGGAAAGTCTAAGAAATTGTCACAGCCAAGAGGAGCCTAAGGGGACATGACAACTACATGTAATGCCATGTCCTAGATGGGATCACAGAACAGGCAAAATCTAAGGAAATCTGAATAAACTGTTGGCTTTACTTAATAATGATACATTCATTTTAGTTCATTAGTTGTGACAAATGTAGCGAACTTAGGTTAAGATGTTTAACAATATGAGACACTAGGTATTGGGAATAGAGGAACTCCATGTAGTATCTTTGTAACTTTTCTATAAATCTAAAACTATTTTTAAGTCAGAAGTTTATTAAAAACAATAAAGGGTCAAAAGTCATCCTACAACTATCAATGGAGCAGTAGCTGATTTTTTAGATATCATGGGAAGAAATATTACTCAGGAATCCTAAGCACTGCCTAAGCACTTTAGCTTCCTTATTACTATTTTAAATATCTGTTACACAAACCACAAGAATTTTTAATATGTACTTTAAAATCCTGGTTCAACTGTTTCTGACTCAAAAGGTAATTTGTTACTTCGTAGAATCTGAAAAAAAGAAATTGCTGTCAAAATTGTTTTACATTAAGAAATAGTATTTCTTGAATAGCTTCCCTTAAGAGAACTTTTGGAAATGGCTCAGAATGCCCGCTTACCCCACTACATTCTAACTGATGGATAAAAAGCACTTGGGAGCCAGGTGCACTAACCCCCAAACAAATAGATTCCTTATATAATTGTACATATGTAAAGTCTAGCCCAACTTTCCTGCAGTACTTTGTAAGATTATAAATACATGTTACGATGGGCATGGTGGCACACGTCTATAATCCCAGCAGCTCGGGAGGCTGAGATTGGAGAATCGCGAGTTCAAAGCCAGCCTCAGCAATGGTGAGGTGCTAAGCAGCCAGTGAGACCCTGTCTCTAAATAAAACACAAAATAGGGCTGAGGATGTGGCTCAGTGGTCGAGTGCCCCTGAATTCAATTCCCCATAGCCCAAAATAAATAAATAAATACAAGTTACTCTGATTTTCATTCATCATGTGTTTCTTGTGCTGCCGTTGTTTTGTGGATAAAGGGAGGACATGGTAGGGTAAAATTTGGGAAGAAACTTTTCTTGGTAGAAATATCTCAAATATAACATCAGGGCTTTGATTGGCCTATTTGTGTCACATAACACCTTGTGATATACTATTCAAGCTATGGAAGACTTTCTATTGAAGGAAATAAGTGGAAAAGAATCAAGTAAGCAAATGTTTTTTGAAAAACTGAGATATAAACCAGAGTTGGTGGTACATGACTATAATCCCAGTGACTTAG
>PVHX01006057.1:32238-105107 GCA_004024805.1 Geosciurus inauris
TTGGGTTCAATCCCCAGTACCAAAAAACAAAAAACAAAAAAACCTGAAATATATATCATGAAGCTTGTGCACACAGACCTGTCCACCTCTGAAATCCTAATAACATCTCTCTGTTTTATTTTACCTACCATCTCTCCAGCTTTCTTGGGGTTTTTTTGTTGTTGTTGTTTTTGGGGGGTGTTTTTGGGGGGGGGGGTGGGTACCTGGGATTGAACTCCAGGGTGTTTAACCACTGAACCACATCCCCAGCCTTTTTTATTTTTTTCATTTTGAAATAGGGTCCTGCTAAGTTGATTAGGGCCTCACTATATTGCTGAGGCTGACTTTGAATTTGCCATCCTCCTGCTTTAGCCTCCTGAGCCACTGGTATTATAGCCATGAGGCACAATGCCCGGTCTCCAGCTCTCTTATCTCTTGGGATGCTTCACATCTCAGCCCCAGCTTCTTGTTTTCTGCCCTTTGCCAGCTTCTCCCTGGCCTCATGTCCAGTGTATGACCTTTACCTGTATATGAGTCAACACAGAAAACTCTATCCAAAAAGGCCAGCAGTGAGGAGGCTGAGGAGGCAATCAGAATGACTTTCTTTCTTTCTTTTCTTTCTTTCTTTCTTTCTTTCTTTCTTTCTTTCTTTCTTTCTTTCTTTCTTTCTTTCTTTCTTTCTTTCTTTCTTTCTTTTTCTTTCTTTCTTTCTTTCTCTCTCTCTCTCTCTCTCTCTCTCTTTCTTTCTTTCTTTCTCTTTCTTTCTCTCTCTCTCTCTCTTTTTCTCTCTCCCCCCCTCCTTCTATTAAAAGTTTCTTTTTCTCCTGTAAGGGGTAAACACAACTTCTGTTGAGTCCCCTGTATGCCCAGTTCTTTGTCAAGCTTTCTTCCTGGCTTATCTCATTTAATTAGCAATGTTTTGGGCATTTTGTAATAAAAATGAAGATTAGAAACACAAACCAATCAGCCAGTCAAAAAGTTTCAAAGCAACTGAGTGATTTCAATATCTTAAAATGCATGTCTGAGCCTGGTCCACACAGCCAGAGTGAGGGCCCAGTGAAATGAGTCTCTTTGGGCAGTGTCCTCACTTATGCTTCAGTGGTACCCAGTGAATCAATGGATCCCAATTAAGCAAAATACAAGTGGTTTATTCATACTTGGAGGTTCTAATGCTGCTTGCTACCACCAAACAAAAGTTTAGGATCCCCGCAGCCTTCAGTGGCATTATGTTTGCAGCTTACACAGCACAAAGTAATGCTGGGGCAGGCAAAAATATCTAGTTGGTTCTGTCACCATTCTATAAATTTAGTGAATGTTGTTTGCATTTGGATTCACCTCCCTGTGCTGATGAAGCAGAATTAGCAGCTACTTCTCATCCTCTTACATCTGGGCCTGACAACGCAGTAGGAAATACTTGACTTGGAGTCTGAGGATCTGGGTTTGAGTTCCAAGCCTTTACTTACTAGGTAGGTATAGTCAGTTACAAGAATGTTCTGAAATCTTAATGTGTTCATCTTAAAAAGAAAATAAGAATTCCTGTATGTTGTAGGGCTCATGTAAAATTTCATATGAAAGTGCTTTTTTTTGGGTACTGGAGATTGAACTCAACCACTGAGCCACATCCCCAGCCCTATTTTTGTGTTTGATGTAGAGACAGGGTCTCACTGAGTTGCTTAGCACCTCGCCATTGCTGAGGGTGGCTTTGAACTCACAATTCTCCTGTCTCAGCCTCCCTAAGTGCTGGGATTACAGGTAAAAGTACTTTTTGTTGGGTGCTAAAGATCTGAAGTGCTTTAGCATTGGCAGTATAAAACCATTACAGTAGATGCTTCTTGAGCAAGCTTAGGTATTATGCAGGCAGTTTCAGAACTATCAGTTTCATCATGACATTCAAAATGTGATTCTTAATGCTATAAGTACCTGGAGATTAGCTACCAATTGAATGCTAAAAAGAGTGTTGAGAAAGCCATGACCTATTGGTATTTGCAGAGATTTCATTAGAAGTGTAGTATTGGGAAAGCTCTTGAATTGGGAAAGTGTTTTAGTCAGCTTTTTTTGCTGCTGTGACTAAAAGAATCTAACCAGAACAACTGTAGAGGAGGAAAAGTTTATTTAGGGGCTCACAGTTTTAGAGGTCTTAGTCCATAAAGGTTGGCTCCATTCTTCTGGGCTCAAGGTGAGTCTGAATATTTTTTTTTTTTAGTTATAGATGGACACAATGTCTTTATTTTATTACTTTGTATGTGGTGCTGAGGATCGAACCCAGGGCCTCATGCATGCGAGGCAAGCGCTCTACCGCTGAGCTACAATCCCAGCCCCGAGGCTGAATATTATAGCAGAAGAATGTGGCAGAGGCAAGCAGCTCACATGATGATCAGAGAGCAGAGACAGACTCCATGCTCCAGATACAAAATATATACCACATAGCCATACCCCCAATGAACCACTGCCTCCAGCCACCACTCACTTAATACTATCAGGGATTAAATCACTGATTAGGTTAAGGCTATAACTCAACCATTTGTCCTCCAAACCTTCTTGTATTGGCTCACATGTGAACTTTTGGGAGATACCACATCTAAACCGTAACAGGAGGGTTGTACTCATTTCTCACAACTTGTTAATCTGTCAGTCTGACTGAGAGAAAGATGGGTAGGAATTGACAAGATTTTTTTTTTTTTTTTGTACCAGGAATTGAACCCATTCTCTGAGCCACATCCACACTTTTTTTTAATACTTTATTTGGAGACAGGGTTTCACCTAGTTGCTTAGCATCTTGCTAAATTGCTGAGGCTGCCTTTGAATTCACAATCCACCTGCCTTATCTTCCCCAGTTGCTGGGATCAACAGGTGTGCACCACCACACCCGGCTTGCCATTGCTTTTAACTTAAAAATTTGTGAAGCATATAAAGATACACAAGGCTCATTCCTAAGCATGGCAATGCCTATGAAAAATAGATTGAATTAAGTGTGTCACCTGGCTTGGATCTTTTAAATGATCCAAACCTTTGGAGCAGGAAAGTGGGAAACCAGTAAGTTGCTGAGGCTAGTGCCACTAAACAGAATGTGAGAGTTCATTTTTTTAATTTTCTAAATGATATCTTTTGATAAGCTGAGTTTTTTTTTTGTTTTTGTTTTTTTTTTTAGGGGGGTGGCTACTGGGGAATGAACTCAGGGGCACTTGACTACTGAGCCACATCCCCAGCCCTATTTTGTGTTTTTTATGTAGAGACAGGGTCTCACTGAGTTGCTTAGCCTCTTGCAATTGCTGAGACTGGCTTTGAACTCGTGATCCTCCTGTCTCAGCCTTCCTAGCCGCTGGGATTGCAAGCATGCGCCACCACACCCGGCAAGCTGAGTTTTAATTTTGATTCCCTTTGAATATTTTTTCCCCCTTGTACTTAGTGCTTTTTTGTGTTCTAAGAAATCTTTGCCTACTTCAAGTTCATGAAGATAGTCTTCTCTCCTTTAGAAGCATTATAGTTTTACCTTTCATATTTAAATGTATCTATCATGAATTAATTATTTTGTGTATAATGTGAGGTAGGGAATCAAGGTTATTTTTTTTTCCATGTAGACATTCAGTTATTCAAGTACTATCTGTTGCAGGGACTTTCTCTCCCCAGTGAATTACTTTGGTGCTTGTCTTGAAAGTCAATGAGACATCGTTGTGTGGGCTTATTTCCGATCTTTTCTGTTTGATTCCATTGATGTTCTTTTTATGCTAATGTTGAAGCCACTTCCTGAGTTAAAAGATTTTATTACTCCTCCATTTCTTCTTTTCAGTTTCTGTGACTTTATTTTCTCCCTGCACTGTGCTACACATTTAATAGCTAAGTGTACAATTAGTTGAAATGCATGGGCCCTTTCCCTGTGCAGTGCCCATTCCCAGGTTACAGGAAAGGTCATAATTAAAATGTAGTTGTCAGGAAAATATAAAGCAGAGATTGCTGTGATGGAAACCAGATGCAGAGACCTTCAAATAACAAGCCTCTGAACAATCCTTACTTTTTTAGAATGATAGGTCCAGAATGCTTGGTGATCTCCAGACCAAGATAGGTGGTTTACAACTCATGTTCCAGAACTGGAAATTTCTCAAAACTAAGCAGCCTGGCACTCACCTGCCTGAAACTGAGATAATATTCCCACAAATAGTGCTATATAAACCTTCTCTTGGCAACACCTGGCAAGATGGTCACAGGCATTAGCTATCTGGTTGCTAATAAAAACCTTTCCTCTCCCATCACTCTGTCTCTTGGAGTATTGGCTCTCATGAATGGCAGCAGAACGGGACCTTTCACAGTCGGTTACAATATTGTGCTGCCATGATTACTATAGATTTACAGAAGTGCTGAAGTCAGGCGATGCAAGCATTCAGCTTTGTCTTTTTTGAGATTGTTGTAGCTATGCCAGGTCCTTGTTTTTTCCACATAAGTGGTAAAAACAGACTATTAGTTTCTAAACAAAAGAACTTCCAAAAAAGCCTGCTAGGATCTTAATTGGGATTGCATTGGGTCTATAGATCAATTTGAGAAGAATTAATATCTTTTTATTTTTTTGTGTTTTAATTAATTGATGGATTATTTCACAGTAGAATGCATTTTGACATACTGTACACAAATGGAGCACAACTTCTCATTCCTCTGGAAGAATTAATATCTTAACAGTATTGAGTCTTCTAAAATATGAACTTGACCTGTCCCTGCATTTACTTATTTCTTCTTCAGTTTCTCTCAGTACTGTGTCATAGTTTCCAGTGTAGAGATCTTGAATACATTTTATTAAATTTATTCCTAAATATTTTACGGTTTTTGGTTACAATTAGAAATTTTATTTAAAATATTTACACACCGTAATATTCGTTGTTGTGCTTGACATTTTTATGTTGCAAATACTTTTTTGAAAAATTAAGATATAATTACACACAATAAAAACATTTTAAAATATACACACACACATATATATATACACACAATTCAGTCATTTTTAGTAACTAACAAGATTGTGCAACCATCACTACTACCTGATTTTAAAACTTGTCCACCATCCCCCAAAGAAACCCCATATCTACTAGCAGTTTCCATTTCTCTCCCTTCCCAGCCCATTGACCACCAATCTACTTTCTGTCTCTATGGATTTACGTATTTTAGATATTTTATATTTAAAAAATCCTACAATATGTGACCTTTTGTATCTGACTTTTTTCACTTAACATGATGTTTACAAGTGTCAACCATGTTATAGCATCTCAGTACTTTTGTCAGCACCTCAATACTTTTTTTGCTTTTTAAAATTTATTCTGATTAGTTATACATGACAGTAGAATACAGGTATGCACTCATATATCATACATAAATGGAGTATAATTTCTCATTTTTTCTGATTATACATGTTATAGAATCACATTGGTCATGTAGTCATATATGTACATAAAGTAATAATGTTTGTTTCATTCTACTATCTTTCCTACTTCCATAACCCCCTGCCACCCCTTCACTGCCCTCTATATAATCTAAAATAACTCAATTCTTCCCTAGGTCACTCCCCGCACCTTATTGTGAATTAGCATTCGCATATCAGAAAAAAACATTCAGCCTTTTGTTTTGGGGATTGGCTTATTTGGCTTAGCCTGATATTCTCCAGCTCTATCCATATACCGGCAAATGCTATAATTTCATTCTTCTTTAAGGTTGAGTAATATTCCATCGTATATACCACATTTTTTTTTAAATTCATTCATCTGTTGAAGGGCACCTAGGTTGGTTCCATAGTTTAGCTATTGTGAGTTGAGCTGCTATAAACATTGATGTGGCTGAGTCACTGTAGTATGCTGGTTTTAAGTCCTTTGGGTATAAATCAAGAAGTGGGATAGCGGGGTCAAATGGTGGTTTCATTCCAAGTTTTCCAAGGAATTTTCATACCGCTTTCCATAATGGTTGCCCAATTTGCATTCCCATCAGCAATGTATGAGTGTACTTTTTTCCCCACCTCCTCACCAACATTTATTATTGTTTGTATTCTTGATAATTGCCATTTTGACTGGGGTAAGATAAAGGTACCTCAATACTTTTGAAGGCTGAATACTATTCTCTATATGGATACATCATGTTTGGTTGGCACATCTACTCATCAATAGACACTTGGGTTGCTTCCGCTTTTGGGCTACTGTGGATAGTGCTGCATTGAGCATGTGTGTACAAGTTTTTGTTTAAATACTTGTTTTCAATTATTATGAGTAAATATCTAGGAATGGAATTGCTGAGTCATATGATAATTCTATGTTTAACTTTTTCAGGAACCACCAAACTGTTTTCCACCTTGGCAGCCCCAACCCACATTGTAGCAGCCATGTGCAAAGGTTTCAATTTCTCCATGTTCTTATCAACACTTGTTCATTTTGGTTTTGTTTCATCAAGAGTCATCCTAGTGGATATGAAGTGGTATCTCATTGTGATTTTGATAAACATTTCTCTAATGACTGGTGATGTTGAGCATCTTTTTGTGTGTTTATTGATCATTTATATATCCTTTGTGGATAAAGTGTGTGTAAAATCCTTTACCCATTGAAAAATCAGATTGCTATCTTTTTGTTGTTCATCTGTAAAGTTCCCTAGATATTCTGGATACTAGATCCTTAACAGATATGTATTTGCAAATATTTTGTCTCATTCTGTGGGTTATCCTTTTACTTTCTTGATCGTGTATCTTGATACATAGAACTTTAAATTTTTGAAGTCCCATTTATTTTTTCTTTAGTTGTTATATCCAATAAATCATTGGCAACTACAATATCATGAAGGTTTTTCCTTATGTTTTCTTCTAAAAGTTTTATAGTTTTTAGCTCTTACATTTACATCTTTGATCTATTTTGAATTAATTTTTGTATATGGTATAAGGTAATGGCCCAACTTCATTTCTTTGCATGTGGATATCTAGTTTTTCCAGCATTGTTTATTGTAAAGCCTCTATATGACTTTGGAATCCTTGTCAAAAACCAATAGGTCATATGCATGAGGATTTACTTGTGGGCTCTCTATTCCATTCCATTGGTCTGTATCTGTTCTTATGCCAGTACCACACTGTTTTGACTACTGCAGACTTTCAGTAAGTTTTGAAATCAGGAAGTCTGAGTCCTCCAGTTTTGTCTCTTTTAAGATTGTTTTGGCTGTTTGAGGTCTCTTGAGATTCTATTTGAATTTTAGAATGGGATTTTATTTCTTTTTTAAAATGCTGTTGGGATCTTGAAAGGAATTGCATTGAGTCTGTAGATTGTTTTGGATAATATTGCCATATAAACAATAGTCTTCCAATCCATTTTTAAAGTCTTCTTTAATTTCTTTCAGCAATGTTTTTTTTTCAATATCAAATTTTATTTTATTTTTTTGGTACCGGGGATTGAACTCAGGGGCACTCGACCACTGAGCCACATCCCCAGCCCTATTTTGTGTTTTATGTAGAAACAGGGTCTCACTGAGTTGCTTAGCACCTCGCCGTTGCTGAGGCTGGCTTTGAACTCACGATTCTCCTGTCTCAGCCTCCCAAAGTGCTGGTATTACAGGCGTGTGCCACCGCACCCAGCTAATATCAAATTTAAAAAAAAAAATGTTTTATAGTTTTCAGTGAACAAGTATTTTGCCTCCTTGGTTAAATTATCAATGGTATTTTTTCAATGCTATTGTTAATGGAATTGTTTTCTTAATTTAATTTTCAGATCATGCATAACCACTACCATAAATGTGAGTTCATCCCAAAGTCTTTTCTCAATCTGACCCTCTCTAGTCAAATAAAATTTTTTTCCAGACGGGGAGTACTGGGGATTAAACTCAGGGGCACTTGACCACTGAGCCACATCCCCAGCTCTATTTTGTGTTTTGATTAGAGACAGGGTCTCACTGAGTTACTTAGTGCCTCACTATTGCTGAGGCTGGCTTTGAACTCGCAATCCTCCAGCCTCAGCCTCCCCAGCCGCTGGGATTACAGGCATGCCTCACCACACACAGCTCAAATGATTTTTTTTAAAAATTAATTTTCCAATTATTTGCTGAAAGTGCATAGAAATACAATTGATAAAGTGAACTTGCATCCTGAGACCTTGTTAAATTTACTTATTAGTTTTAGACAATTTTAATTCTTTCTTAGTCCTTGAACTCTTTTCCTTCCTTCCTTCCTTCCTTCCTTCCTTCCTTCCTTCCTTCCTTCTTTCTTTTTTTGGTCTCATTGTTCTTATGAATAGTAATCTCTAACACAAAGTTGAATAGAAGTGGTAAATGTGGACATCCTTTCCATGTTTTCCTTTTTGAGGTGAAACTTCCAATATTTCATTATTATGTATGATGCTATCTATAGGTGGGTTTTTTTTTAAATGCTGTTTATCAGTTTGAGGAAGTTCACTTCTGTTCCTAGTGTGCTAAGAGTTTGTATCATGAAGATGTAATGTATTTTGTTAAATGCTGTCTATATCTATTGAGCTGGTTGTATGATTTTTCTCTTTAATTCTAATAATGTGATGACTTATTTTGACTGACTGATATTTAACTAATAAAACAACCTTGCATTCCTAGGGAAAATTCCACTTGGTCATGTTGCATTATCCTTTTTTAAAAAATTTCTGGGTTCAGTTTGCTAATATTTTGTTAAGAATTTTTGTGTCTCCAGTCATGAGGGATACTGGTCTGTGGTTTTCTTTTATTGTAATGTCTTTGTCTGGTTTTAGTGTTAGGGTTTGTGTTAGTCAGCTTTCCATTACTATTAACAAATACCCGAGATAATCAACTTATAAAGAGAAAAGGTTTATTTTGGCTCCCAGCTTTGAAGGTTCCAGTCCATGATTGATGGGCTTCATTGTTTTGGGGCCTGTGGTGAGACAGCATATCATGGCCGGAGAATGTGGCACAGCAAATCTGCTCACCTTATTGCTCAGAACTAAAAGAAATGAAGAGGAGGGTTTAGAGTTCCATTATCCCCTTTGAAATAAAACCCTCAATAACCTAAAAATGTCCCACTAGGCCCTATCTCTTAAATATTCCACCACTTCTCAATAGTGTCAAGTTGGGGACCAAGGCTATAACATGGATCTTTAGGAGACACTTTATCTAAACCATAGGAAGATTTTACTGGCCAAAAAATTTAAAAATTGGGAAATGGTTTCCTCCTTCTCTGGTCTCTGGAACAGTTTATATGCAATTGGTATAATTTCTTCATTGCAAGTTTTGATAGACTTTATCAGTGAAACCATCAATGAATGAAATTTTCTTTGCAAGTAACTGCACAATTTTTTTCTTTTTTGCTTACAATTTATTTTCTAAATTTATTTATTCTACTTAGGTATACATGACAGCAGAATACATTTTGATTCATTGTACACAAATGGAGCACAACTTTTCATTTCTCTGGTTGTACACGATATAGTCATACCATATGCGCAGTCATACATGTACCTAGGGCATTGATGTACATCTCATTCCACCATCTTTCCCTTCCCTCCCCTTTGACCAAAGTTCCTCCATTTTTCTCATACCCCCACCCCATTATGGATTAGCATCCATTTATCAGAGAGAATATTCAGCCTTTTGTTTTCTGGGATTGGCTTACTTCTCTTAGCATGATATTCTCCAACTCCATCAATTTACCTGCAAATGCCATAATTTTATTCTCTTTTAATGCTGAGTAATATTCATTGTGTATACACCACAGTTTCTTTATCCATTCATCTATTGAAGGGCATGTAGGTTGGTTCCACAGTTTAGCTATTGTGAATTGAGTGCTATAAACATTGAAGTGGCTGTGTCACTGTAATATGCTATTTTTAAGTCCTTTGGGTATAGACAAAGGAGTGGATAGCTGGTCAAATGATGATTCCATTCCAAGTTTTCTAAGGAATCTCCATACTGCTTTCTAGACTGGTTGCACCCATTTGCAATCCCACCAGCAATGTGTGAGTACACATTCAATTTTTGAAATCAACATGGGACCCAGATTTTCTGCTTCTTCCTCTGCCTATTTTGGTAATTTGTGTTTTTCAAGGTGTCAAATGTGCATTTATTTAATTCAGTTGCTACCTCAGCATTCACTGTATTATCCTCATTGCACAGGTGAGGGAATGGGAGGGAGGAAGCAGGCCAGTAGGCAGTTTTTGATGTACCAGTGGTTAACCCCTCCTGCCTGTCTAGGTCTCAAGACCAAGTGTGCAGCTCCTGTGTTTGCATATCAGCTCAATTTGGAAGAAACTTATATAACATAACATCCCACATTGTCAACTGAGCTGTTGCCTTCTATATGGTCCCAGCCCCCACCTAGAGCAGTAGAATATTATTCAATATGGATTTTGAGCAAAGGCTGATCAAATTTATGCCTGGGAAATCCCTAGCCTTTTTCCAACTAGGGAAGTGGAACACCTTTTTCTGGAGACTTGCTATAGACTTGTGTCCACTTAATATTATATCCAAAGAAAATTCATATGTTGACACTTTAACTCCCTATGTGACTATATGTGGAAATAGGGCATATAAGAAAGTAATTAAGGGGCTGGGATTGTGGCTCAGTGGTAGAGCACTTGCCTCACATGTGTGAGGCACTGGGTTTGATCCTCAGCACCACATAAAAAATAAATAAATAAATAAAGATATTGTGTCCATCTACAACCAAAAAAAAAAAATTTGAAAAAAAAAAGAAAGAAAGAAAGTAACTAAGATTTAGCAAGAACCTAAAGATGGCAGCCTTGCAGCAAAGGGTGCCAAGGTGCTGCATGCAAATATTGGTCACCCCACTGCTTTTGTCAGAAAAATTCCTTGGACTGTAGCATTGAATGAGCTGAAAGAACACTTTGCTCAGTTTGGTCATATACAAAAGGGCACTGTACCTTTTGACAGAGACTGGCTTTTACAGACATATTGGTTGGATTCAGTTTTTTTCAGAAGAAGAACCACAGAATGTGGTAAAATAGGAAAATTGCCAGGCGCACGCCTATAATCCCAGCACTTCAGGAGGCTGAGACAGGAGAATTGCGAGTTCAAAGCCAGCCTCAGCAACAGTAAGGCGCTAAGCAACTCAGTGAGACCCTGTCTCTACATAAAGCACAAAATAGGGCTGGGGATGTGACTCAGTGGTCGAGTGCCCCTGAGTTCAATCACCTGGAACCAAAAAAAAAAAAAGATAGGAAAATCATATTATTGTTGGAGAAAAGTTTCACATTCAAGCTCAAAGACGAACAATATTACAAGGCAGTGAAGCATCTGACAGAGAAAGATTTGTGATTATTTCTGATTAATAATAACTGAGAATTTTTTTAAATAAAGATTTAGTGAGGTCATAAGTGTGGGACACTGATCTGATAGGATTTGTGTCTGTATTCGTTCATTTTCTGTTGCTATAACAAAATATCTGAGTCTGGAAACTTTATAAAAAAATAGGTTTATTTATCCCACAGTTTGGGAGGCTGGAAGTCCAATACTGGGCAGCCCTATCATCTTGACCTCTGGTGGGGGACCCCTTGACTGTATCATGCCATACTGGATGTCCTCATGGAGATAATGCATGCAAAAGGGATAATTTACATGGTGACAGAAAGCTAAAGAGTGGGATGGGCAAGTCTTGCTCTTTTATAACAACCCATTCTGTGGAAATTAAATGGGGTCCCATAATAACTTTTAAAGGCAGTGCCCATAATGACCTAACCACCTCCCATGAAGCTCTTGACCTATGAAAGTTTCCATTACCTCAGCATGAGCACACTGAGGACCAAGCTTCCAACATATGAACCCTTGGAGCATACCCTCAAACCACATCAAACTATAGCAGTGGTCTCATAGTAAGAAACACCAGAGCTCCCTGCCCCCATCTACAGACATTAAGGAAAGGTGATGTGAGGATTTAGGGAGAAGGCAATTATCTGAGATACAGGACCTTTCCTGGCTTCACCAGAAACCAAAATGGCCTGAACCTTATCTCGAACTTTCCAGACTGTAGAGCTTGGGGAAAAAAAATTGTTGTTTAAGCTAGTCAGTCTGTAGTATTCTGTTAAGGAAACTCAAGCAGGCCCACGAAACAGGCCTGGTATGGCCTAGTTCATGAATCCAGGCTCTGGGGCCTCAGATGGATTATGAAAACAATGGTCCCAACTGTGGTTTATTGTCCCAGTGCTGCAGCCTGGACAACCCCCACTTTTCTTCCTATGGTACCTACTTAGCATTAATAGTCTAGTCTTCGAATACTGCCAGGAACTGGTTCTGCTTTTCTCCTACAAGTTGATGATCTTCTTCAGAGATTGCTTTGAAGCCTGCAATGAAACTGCCTTCCTCAGACCCTTGCCCTCCACCTCATGACACTGTGGTTGTCCCCACAGTTCTAGTGACACCCTGGGCTCCTAAGGAAGCTCAGCGGCACTAGGACAGGGGCCAGTTTGCACTTGGTATGGAGTGAATCTGGGAAGGAGCAGGCTGGATTTAGGTCAGAGAACAAAACTGAGGAATGCACCCTGCCTAGGTCACTCCTTCCAGTTGCCCAGGGCTGAGGGCCTTTGGGCTGCAGGGCCATGGTTCTCTGCTAGGTATGGCAGTTTATTGAACTAAGCTTGCAATACCTTGAACATCTCCATTATGGAGTCTGATTCTTCTGGGTTGAGGCCTTGGTTTAGTTAGTTAGTTGAATTGGTTTATGTTAGGGTAGCGGCCAGCCAGACACGAACACCTCTGTACAGCCAGGAGATCCTTTATTCAGGGGAGTGGGCGCCCGGGCGAACGAAAGAGGAAAAAGAGAGAGAGGGGATGCGCGGGAGGGATTTTATAGAGCCCACTACAAAACCGCGTGGCGAGCTAGGGATTGGTCACTTTAAAATTGGGGGCAGATAAGCAGTGGCGGCCTTCTTTCTGATATGCTAACCTGAACGGTTAGGCCTTGTTTTTCCAGGTGGAAGATTCCGGAGCGGAACCCCCTGGGGCAGGGACTGCCTTAGGCCTTTAGAGAGGGGATGTGAAAACTATTTGTTTCCCAGGTGGAAGATTGGGAGAGGAACCCCCTGGGGCAGGAACTGCCTTATGCTTCTAGAGAGGGGATGTGAAAATTAATTACAAAAGGGCTGTTTTTTACCTTACAGTTTAGGCTTTGGTTGGGAAGAAGAAGGGAGAAGAAAACAGAGGATAAAATGAGGGAGAAAATGGGTAGGAAAGAAAAATGGGAAATAGTCACAGGAGTCAAAGCACAGAGGTGTTCAATCCCATGACTGGGTTGAGAGGGGACACCCACACATACATGTCGATACCTGAACCATCTCACCTACCTTTGATTTCTCCTTTGGATGATAAAACATGTAAGTTCCCATCACTCAGAGCCACCAAGCTCAGACATCCAACACACAGATGGATACTCACAGGCTTCCTTGCCCATGCCAAATGGCAGAGGGAACTGTATGATTGCAGAAAAAAGCCTCTTAGAGCCATGGTTCATTTTAGCTGGTTTGTGAAGTTGGCTGTTTTTTTTTTTTTTTTTTTTTTTTGGAGGGGGGTTGTTTTGTTTTATAGCCCAGCATGTTTTTGAAAAAGCAGCATGATAATCAGACTGACATCATCTGGTGTTAGTGAGAATGCTATAAATGTTTCCATTTTAAGTCAGGCCAAAGCATTATTTTACAATACTACCTAATCATTTCTTCCAGCAATCACCCAATCAGTACAAATGTCAAGCAAATGCTCAAAACAAAAGAAATCAATAGATGGAGAAACAAATGAATTTATACTACTACTACTAATAACCACCAGCCCACAAGCTGCGGAGTAAGTACATAGGTTCTGGATTTCTTCCAGGGGCTTCCACAGAGCCAGGAATGCTTTTGCCATTCAATTACACAGCTGAGCTGGCCAGCTGCCCCGACCAGGAGCTTTGTTTATTTGCTTTTCACTTTTCAGCACGAAATACAGTCTTGTCTTGATTCCTCTGCCTCTGGGGCTCTCTGAATGTTTTTAACTAGAGTACTTTCTGCTCATTTGCAAAAAAAAAGACTCCCTCCCATGGGACTGGCGGGTGCCTGGAGGCTCCTCTGGGGGAGGTGGGGTCTGCTTGGACCACAGCTTGCTTAGTCAGCTCGTAAATCTGAAGAGTTTCTGAGTTAAAACTCTCCTGCAATAGTAAGTTTTGTTTAGGGATAGCACTACTTTGGCTTTTGAACTTGATATGATTTTCTTGTAAACTTAGCCGAGTGCCTCATCTGGGGAATGTGTGCCTGGGCTCTGTCCTGTCATTCTAACTACTTTACGCAGTTTGTGGGCATGTTGGCCTCTGTGTGTCCTGGTGATCCCAGAGAGCTTTCCCTTGATGGAGGATGATTGTCAAACGTCTGACTTCAAATTTAGTGTCTGCATCAGGTAAGAGGGGTAAAAGGTATCTCATGTTTGTGGTGGGGGTTGAGGGGTTACAGTTCAAAGTAGAATGGCCAGAGTTTCTTTACCAAAAGTAAATATGCAGCTAATATATGACCCAGGATTGAATTCACTGGCATTTATCCCAGAGAAATTAAAACTGTGCTTACATAAAAAAACTACACATGAATTTTCATGGCAGCTCTAATTGGAATAGCCCCTAACTAGAAACAATCTGGCTGTCCTTTAGCCAGAGAGTGACAAAACACTGCAGTCCATCCGTACTATGGCACATTGCTCAAGGAACAAAGTGTTGATACACACAGTCACCTAATGAGGCACCAGAGAATTGTTCTGAGTGAAGAAAGTCAAACCCCAAAGGTTACATACTACTTGGTTCCATTTATATAACTTTTCTTTTTTTCAGTACTAGGGATTGAACCCAAGGCCTCACTCATTCTAGGCAAGTACTCTCTACCACCAAGCCACACATCACCAGCCCTTTTTATTTTTTTAGTTTTGAGACAGGATCTGGCTAAGTTGTCCAGGCTGGGCTCAAACATGCAATCTTCCTGCCTTAGATGGCCAAGTAGCTGGTATTATATGTAACATTCCTGAAACAAACAAACAAAATAATGTAGAAATAGAGAATAGATGAGGAGTTAAGGATTATAGAGGATTGATGCAGGAAGGAAATATATGGTACTATAAAAGGACTGCATGAGGGATCCTTATGTTGATGGAAATGCTCAGTACTTTATCTTCATATTAAACATCAATATCCTGATTATATGTAGATTTGCAGGATGTTGCTATTGGGGAAAGCTGGGTGAAGAATGCAGGGAACCTTTTCTCCTCCTCCTCCTCCTCTACTTTCTTCTCCTTCCTCTTATTCTTTTAGATGGAGTCTTGCTATGTTGCTCAATCTGGCCTAGAATTTGACAATCCTCCTATTTCAGCCTTCTGAATACCTGTGATTACAGGCATGTACCAAGGAAACTTTCTTTATTCTTTCAACTATGTGTGAATCTACAATTATCTCACAATGAAAAGTTTAAAGCAGCTGAGGTGAGTACGCTGAGAAGGTGGCCTTTGAATCAAAACTTAAAAGAGGCAAAGGAGACCGCTAAGCATCTATCTGGGCAACAACATCCCTGGCAGAGGCTCTACTACAGGAGAGCATCTGGAAGGCTCAGGGTCACCTGAGGGGTCTGTGAGGACACAGAAGATGCATCAGAGAAGTAGCTGAGGCCAGACTCCAAGGGCCTGAGTTGGCATGGTAAGATCCAAGGCTCTCACTTTGTGTGACCTGGGTGGCCACAACTATATCAAGCAGCAGAGTGACCATTTCAATAGATCCTTCTGGCTTCTGAGTGAAGACCAAACAGTAGAGAGAAGTTGGGAGACAATGAGGAGGGCATCGCACTCACCCTGGATGACATCTAAGTTGCCTTCACTCAGCAAGATGGAGCTTATATGACCCTATGAGTCTGCTCAATATGTGTACATTTATATCTTTAGTACTTCATACAAGACCTTCCTGTAGAGGAGTGGTCCCCAAAGTTAGGTGTCCATGCTGGTGATCCATGGAGAGAGTAGACTACACAGCTGAGGATGAGGGTTATGAAGGTGCAGATGAGGAATTGTCCAAGGATGTGGAACTCAGGCTCCAACTTATTCATTAAGCCTTGGGGCCAATGAGATGCAAATGTGAAAGCCTAGTGGTTAAGACAGTAAAAATGCCCTCAATGGTGTGCAGAGTGTTTGCATATGTCAGTGAGCCTTTGCAAGTAGATATATATACTCCATGGGAGTTTTTGAGCCTTTGATATGTGTTGGGAGCTGGTACTCAGTGTCAAGCGTACCCTGGTAAATAAAGCTGGCATTGCTGTTGCTCTCAAACAGCTCACCATGATAAGTGACATGAAAAGAGGACAAATAAGTAAAACAGAGAAATCATGATGGATGTTATGAAACAAGCAAAGAATGGGCTGGGGAGGATATACATAGGGAGGGAGAAAACTGTACTCTCTTAAGTCAAAAGGTGGCACCTAGGTTGAGGCAGAGTAGTGAAGGAGTAGGTCAGAGACTTCCCAGCAGAGGGAGCATCCTGTGCAAAGACCCTGACTGTGCGGAGGAGGCAAGATGGGGTCCAGAGATGCAGTCAGTCGTCTGCTGTTGCCACCATCCCTACTTGGCTCTCCCGAGGACAGCACTTTGCATCCAGGGTCTCAGCTTCATCATTCTGCCATTTCTCACACAGAGTCATAGTTGGACCTGCCTAATTTTTCTCTAGAGCCTAAGAAACAGCTGTGGTTTCACAGTGAGTGCAAATTATGCTTTCCTCTGTAAGTATGAGAAATCGTGGGACTATGAAATGTAAATCTATTAAATACACCTGTTTCCCACAGCCTCTCCTACAATTGGTGGGACCTTGTGGCTCAGGAGAAGAGGACATAGAAGGTGGGCTGGTGTCCCAGGGAGCAAGTATGGGAACTATGAGGTTTGCTATCTGAGATATGTAGAAGATGGAGTGAACAGAATAACAAAATATGCATGCTATGTGTATTTGTTTTCTAGGGATGCAGTAACAAAGTATCATAAACAGAGTGATTTCAAATAACAAAAATGCATTTCCCACAGTTCTGGAAGCTAAAAGTCCAAAATTAAGGTATTGGTAGGGAAGTCCTCCCCCGCCACCCTGAAATCTCTAGGGAAGCATCTTTCCTTCCTTCTTATAGATTCTGGTGGCCCCAGGTGTCCCTTGGCTTACAACAGTGTTCTCCAATATCTGCCTCCATATTTATATGCTAGCCTTCCTCTGTGTTCATCATCTTCACATCATCTTTCCTCTTCTTACAGGGACACCAGTTATTTTGGAGTAGGAGCCACCCTAATGACCTCATCTTGACTCATTACAACTGCAATGACCCTATTTCTGAATAAGATCACATTCTGAGGTACTGGGGATTAGGATTTCAACAGAGCCTTTTGAGTGATGCAGTTCAGACCTTAACCATGCCATGCTAGGAAGGAAAACTGTTATGAGAAAGGACTGGGCAAGCTTTTACCTTGTGGGAATAGAGTTGCAGATATTACACAGAGAAGCCATTCTGAGCTCATGTCCACACCCTGGGTCTGCTGATTCTGAATCACTCACACAAATATCTTTGAAAACACGCTTTACTCTGTGTGCTTTTGTTAAGGATTTCAAGTTAAAAATATTTTTTTATGCTCCTAAAAACTAGGGCATTTTTGTTAGTAGTGAAAACTCTCATGGTCGTACAGGCCTGAGTAGCTGGTTTTTGCCCCTTCCTTCACCCTATGGCTGACATGTCTTCCAGATGGGAAGTAGGGAGAGTATTAAAGGCTAGACCAGATCATGGGAGCCAGCAGGACCTGGACTGGTTTGGGTAGATAGTGGAGTCAATCAGGTCCCAAGCAGAGGAGAGACAAGGGAAACACAGGGTCTCCCAAGGCTGAGCAAGGCAGGATGAAGGTGACCAATCAAGAGATACCTGGAAGTGGAGTGGAGGTAAGAATCTAGCAACTAGGAACTGTCAAGATGAAGGAGCAAGCAAGCTATTTTATTCTCTCAGGGGAGACAAAGATGAGCCATGGAGCTCTTCTTTAGGGAAGAATGGATTGATCTGCGATAAAAACCAACACATGCAAGACAAACAAAAGAGAGCTTCAAGTAGAAGGGGAAGCTAAATGGCCTCCTGCTTACCAGAAGCAAGTGTGTGGTGCTTTCCATAGGAAGTCCTCCCTCTCTAGATGTCCTCTTCATCCTCTTTAGAATGATTCCTTGACCTCCTTCTAGGATCCTGGGCTGTCTCAGTCTCCCCAGGTACCATATGGTCTCTGAGGCCAGGGCGAATGTCTTTCTAACCCTAAAGCCTCTCTCCCCTTATCATCATATCAGCAGCAAAAAGAAAGAAGTGGGCTGGAAAGACCCTAGTTGACAGCTTGAAATGGGCACAGTCCTGGCTTCAGGCAGGTTTCCACAGTCTCCTGGTGCCATGGACATTATAGCTAAACCCATATAAATAAGGAAGGTAAATATATAAATCATGATCTCAAATGTCCTTCATCCTCCCACAGAACACAGGGGAAATATTTATATCTTGCCTCAATAACAACCCAAGTCAGGGATAAATTTAGCATTCTTTAATTTACGATCCAGTTCATTTATATATTTGTTGCTAAATTAAATGCTTGGAATAATTTTCTACTTTGAAAATATGAGACTCTTGCTATTCAGATAAATAGACTTTTAAAATCAAAGACTTGAAGTCTTAAGAATTATCTCAAAATGCTTCTGATCATAAAATGTCAAAGTCAGATTGTGAACTGCTGTTTTTCTAAATTTAACTTTACTTATTAGTCCTAATATCTAAATTAATAATATGTCATGCTTTAAAACAATAAATGCTTTTCTTTAGAAATAAAGTATATGTAGATAGGTCTTCCAGTTATGAAAAAGAAGAAGTCAACAAATCCTCTCCTCTCAAAACAGCTATAAAATTGAACTTGTCAAAAATGATCATTTCAGTAATAATTAATTACTTATTTCTGTATTGACCACAGACAAAATAACAAATTGAGGAACTCATATTCACAAAAAACTGTGGAGATTCAGGTAAAAATAGTGGAGATTTATAACCTATTGTGTCTGCCTTCACCCTCTACCCTAGCCTGGTCAACAGGGTTGCTTTACCAAAACAGGACTGGCCTTAACTTGATCTGGAGTGAAGAGAAGAAACCCACGGCTGGTAGCAAGTGGGAAAAACTTGCAGAACTGGCCTAAAGTTGTAATCTCAGTTGAGATGGAGGATATTGAACTAGCCAAAAATTTAACAGGAAGATCCTGAAGATGAGATAGCATTGAAGGCTTGGGAAGCATTCCATATACCTTGGCTGTTTGAGAGCCTATGGGCATGCATGGTGGAAACTCAACAGGGCCTGGTGTTTAACTCTGGGTCAGAGTTGAAAACTGCCCTAAATTTTAATACATTCCCCCAATTCAAACAGATCTACCAGTAACAGAATGGGATATTTGAGCTCAGTTTCTGACCAGTCATTGAGTGACCATTAAGCTATGCAGACACAGAGGTGACTTAAGCCAGTCCTTCTCTCCCACGAAAAACACAAATGCGAATTATATTTAAAAGCCTAAGGAGAGATATCAATATATTTACACTTCAGGGTGAAAGATTCTGTAGTTCCACATCCAGGCAAGTTATGAAAGAATGTAAAGCAATAATACCCAAGACTCTCAGAGGATAAAAAACTGAATCCAGAGTTGATGTGATATATTATCTAAGATATCCAATTTTCAACAAAAATTTATGAGTCATGAAAAAAAAAAGTCTCTCAGTGGCCCAGATGTTGGATTTAACAGAAAAAGACTTCAAAGCTGTTATTAAAAATATGTTGAAAAAGTTGAAGAAAACCAGGTTTAAAGAGTTTAAGGAAAATATGAAAATGACTCAACAAGTAGAAATGTCAATAAATAAATAATTTTTTAAAAAAGAAAAAAATGTAAATGACCAGATGTAATTCTAGAGTTGAAAAATACAATAACAAAGTAAAACATTAGTTATATGGAATAAGCAGTAGATTTGAAATATCAGAAGAAAGAATTAGTAAATTTGAAGACAGATACAATGTTATCCAATATGAAGAACAAAGAGAAAGAAGATTGAAGAAAAATGAACAAAGTCTCAGATATCTGTGGGACAACAGGAAGCATACCAACTGCATAACGGGAGTTCCAGAATGAGAGATGAGAGAGAAAGAGATGAGAGGAAAAAGAGAAGGAAAAAATTTAAAGAAATAATGGCTAAAAGCCTCCAAAATTTGATGAAAAACATTAATCTGGAGGTCTAAGAAGCCCAATGAACTTGAAGTAGGAAAAACACAAAGAGATCTTCACTTAGTCACATTACATTGTTAAAAGCAAAAGGCAAAGAGAACATACTGAAAACAAGAAGAAACTAATTGTCTGTAAGAGAACATTACAAATAATGATTCAATTCTCATCAGAAAACAATGAAAGAGAAAAGGCAAAGGAATTCAAAGTGTTGAACAGTTGTTAGCCCAAAATTCTTTTTTTATTTTTTAAATTAAAAAAAAAATTTTTTTAGTTGTCGATGGACATGATATCTTTCAGTTATTTTTATGTGGTGCTGTGGATCGAACCCAGTGCCTCACGCATGAGAGGCAAACGCTCTACCACTGAACCACAATCTCAGCCCTGAGCCCCAAATTCTATAACCAGCAAAACTGTCTTCAAAAATAAAAATGAAATAAAGACATTCTCAGATAAGCAGAGACTGATATCATGTATTGCTAACAGACCTGCCTTATAAAAAATAATAAAGGAAGTCTTTTGATGTGTTAATTAGCTTTATATCACTATAACAAAATACCACAGATAATAAGCTTATAAAGAAAATTTTATCTTGGCTCACAGTTTTTTGGAAGTTCAGTCTATGATTGTTGTCCCTGTTGCTTTAGGCCTATGGTCAGGCAGCACATCCTGGCAGGAGTGCACAGCAGAGCAAAACCATTCACTTTGTGTCCAGAAAGCAAAAGCCAGGATCCTGCAATCCCCTTTGGGAGCATGATCCCAGTGACTTAAGGACTTTCCTTAAAGACCTACCTCTCAACAGTCACACCACTTTCCGATAACATCACCCTGGGACTAAGCTTTTAAGGTGACCCTTGGAGGATGCTCAACATTCGAATTATAACATTCAAAATGAAAGAAGATTATTCCAAGTAGTAACTTGAATCCATAAGAAGCAAAAAAGACCAAAAAAAGCAAATATGTAGGTTAATACAAAAGACTTAATGATATACATTTTTCTTCCATTATTTCTATAAATTGCACAAGATTATATTAACCACATTGGGTGGTTTGTAACATATACAGATATGGTACTGTATGACATTAAAAGCACAAAACTAGGAAAAGGTAGGGAGGAAATGGAGCCATATTAGAGCTAAGTGCCATATTTTACCAGATTAAGTTATTTTTAGCTTGAAGTAGATTGTGGTATGTTGAAGTGTATGTTGTGATTCCCAGAGCAAATTCTAAGACATTAAATCAAACCTATTATTTAAAAATCAGCCAAGGAATTAAATACTGTACAAAATTATTTGTTTAACACAAAGAGAGGTAAAAGACAAATAGAGGAACAAAAAAGACATGAAGCATATAGAAAACAAGTAGCAAAATGACACATATAAATCTGACCACATTAATAATTGCATTAAATGTGAATGGAATAGGAATTCCAATCAAAACTCAGAAACTGTGAGACTGGATAAGAGAGCAAATCTGATTATATATTGTGTACAAGACACACACTTAAAATTCAAAGACACAAATAGGTTAAAAGCCAAAGGTTATCTGCTCTCACCACTCTCATTTAACATATTATTGGAGGTTCTGGCCAATTCAGTAAAAGATCAGTCAAATGTATTGTGTATGGAATGGAAAATTAAAAAAAAAAAAAACTTTACTCACAAATAACATGATCCAGTATGTAAAAAAAAAAAAAGTATATGTGTATATGTCCATGTGTGTAAAATTTGGTCATGTCTCAGGATAAAAGATCAGTATACAAAATGTAAAATTTTTACAATTAACAATCCAAAAAATGAAATTAAGAAAATCTTGTTCACAATAGTGTCCAAAAGAATAAAGTACTTCAGAAGTATAAGACTTGGGGTAGGAGTATGGCTTGGTGACAGAGTGCTCAAGGCCCTGGATTCAATCCCTAGCACCAAATACACACACAAAAAAGTATAAGACTTGTACACTAAAATGTACAAAACATTTCAAGAGAGATTAAAGATCTAAATAAATGGAGACAGTCCATCTTCATGGATTGAAAGAAACACTATTATTAAGATGGCAGTTCTTCCCAAATTTCCCTATAGATTCAACAAAATCCTTATCAAAATCCCAGTATGAACCAGGCACTGTGGCTCATTCCTGTAATCCTGGCAACTCAGGAGCCTGAGGCTAGAGAATTGCAAGTTTGAGGCCAGTGGGGCAATTTAGCAAGAGTCTGTCTCAAAATATAAATTAAAAAGGGACTGGGGAGGGCTGGGGCTGTGGCTCAGTGGTAGAGCGCTTGCTTAGCATGCATGAGGCACTGAGTTCGATCCTCAGTACCACATACAAATAATAAATGAATAAAATAAAGATCTGTCAACAACTAAAAAAAAAAATTAAAAAAAAAAGGGACTGGGGATATGGGTCAGTGGTTAAGTGCCTCTGAGTTCAATCCCTGGTGCCAAAATAAATAAATAATTAAAAAGGCCGAGGGAGTAGCTCAGTGGTAAAGCACCCTTGAGTTTAATCCATAGTACTGAGAAGAAAAAATTCTAGTAGGATTTCTTGTAGAAATTGGCAAGTGAATCCTAAATGTATATTAAATGCAAACGACCCAGAATAGCTAAAACATCTTTATAAAATAGAAGTTGGAATAGTCATACTACAAAGTCAAAAAACTTGCTACAAAGCCACCATAATTAAGACAATGTGGTATGAACATAAAAATAGAGATATGGGTCAATAGAATATATAGATCATACATATAAATAGACATATAGATCAATTGAGAGTTCAAAAATGAATCCTTGTATTTATGGTCAATTGATTTTCCACAAAGTTGCCAAGATAGTTCAATTGAAAAAGAATGGCCTTCGACAAAATGCTGCAGAACACTTGGATATACATATATACCAAAATAAACTTAAGCTCTTGCTTTAGAACATATACAAATATTAACCCAAAATGAATCATGACCTTAAAAGTAATACTAAAATGCCAGATACAATGTTGCGTGCCTGTAATCCCAGCCTCTAAGGCAGGAACATCCTAAGTTCAAGGTCAGCTTCTGCAACTTAGGGAGACTCTGTCTCAAAATAAAAAATTAAAAAATGCTTGGGGATGTAGCTCAGTGGTAGAGTGCTCCTGAGTTCAGTCTTCAGGTAACACATACACACACACACGTGTACACAGGAGTAAAAACCATAAATCATCTAGAGGAAAATCTTTGTTAATTTCAAATCGGGTAATAGACTTCTTAGACATGATATATGTGTGTGTGTGTGTGTGTGTGTATGTGTGTGTATTATAACACCAAAGGAAGCAACTTATAAATTGAATCCAAATGTGAAACTTCTGCTCTTCAAAATATACCAGTAAGAAAATATAAAGATAAATCACAGATTAGGAGAAAACATTTGCAAATTTGTGTCTTTTAAAGGATTTATATCCAGAACATATAAAGAATTCTTCCAATTCAAGAATAAGTCAAAAACTCAATTTAAAAATAGGCAAAAGACTTTAATAAGTATTTCACCCAAAAGGATATTCTAATGACTAACCAGCACATGTTAACACAAAGACATGTTTACACAAAGACTTTTACATGAATATTTATAGCATCTGGACCCGGGCAACTGGCTCTTTACATGCAGAGAGTTGGGGGTTGGGTTGTCCTGCTGTGCATGAATGAAGTTGTGATACACAGACCAAATCTATCATGAGTAGTCAGTAATGATGATAAGAACCACACTAGCGGGCTGAGATTGTGGCTCAGTGGTAGAGCACTTGCCTTGCATGCGTGAGGCACTGGGTTCGATCCTCAGCACCACATAAAAATAAATAAATAAAATAAAGATATTGTGTCCATCTACAACTGAAAAAAATATTAAAAAAAAAAGAACCACACTAGCATGTAATCTATTCATTTCAGGTAACCATGGCATTCTCCCCCAGTACATGCTCCTCCACTTTCAGGATGCATTGATGGCCACCATATTATCTGGGCCTCACTTATGCAGTGAGTAAAATTCTTGTCAAGATTTGTCTTCCCTGACCACCTAGATATATCCTCACTCCTTTAAGTCACCTAGTCACCTTTCCACCTCCCTCCCACAGCCTAATAGCATTCCAAATGGCAATGGCCCAGAAACTAGCCTGTCATTCCTGGTAAGGCATATTTCACTTGGTTAAGACTGAGCACTTCTGTTCTGATCTCTATCTCATTGAAATCAAATGATAGGTCCTATCACCCTGTCGTGTCTTAAAAGAGAAGAACAGAGAGAGAAATGAGGACATTTACCATGACACTTACTAGGAGTCCATAGCTGCAACATGTAAAAACCAGTGCAAAACCACAGTAGCTAAGAAGGAGGGAGAAATGTGGTTTTCTGAGCTTTGCTGAAAAGAAGGAATTTCTCTCATGGGGCAACTTGCTTGGAAATAGAAGGAGCTGCAGTTGAGACATGTGATTCTCATTACCAGCTACATCCTTTCAGACAGGAGGCAGAAATAATTGGATCCATTTCTATTTTAATTATAACTCTTTGGTTTTAAAGAAATTGCCAATGGAAATCTGAAAGCTACTACAAACACTACCATTTCAAATTCCCTGGATTTTAGTGTGGCCTGGATTTCCTTCACCAGGGCCAAGGCCTCCTGCCACAATTGGTGTTTATTGTTACAGACTGAAGTTTTCCCCAAACAATGAACTGATCTCTCTCTGTGTGTGTTTCTTTCCCCCTTCTATCTCTGCCTTCCTTATTCTATTTTTTCCTTTTGAAGCAAAGGGAGAGACCTTCTGTATTTTGCCAATCCTTCCCTTACAAACAATTAGGAGGCAGAAGGAAGCCTCTTGTGACGAATGGCAGCTGAGTACAGCACACAACACTTCTTTTGTTCCCCTGTCAGTTTCCAGAGTGATTCCCCAACCTCTCTAGGGTCCCACATGGAGGACAGGCTCCTAGCAGTCAGACAGCACAGTGAGCACTGTGAGACTGTGGGGTTGAACCTCACTGGAGCCATTTCCAGTCACTTCTTTCCCATCAGCCCCATCTCAAAGATGTTCTTGGCAGAGTTGGAATCTTAGCACCAGCAATACCACCCAGTGCCCAAGGCAGGGGATGCAGTATCCGTGGGTACCCCGAGAAATTTCTGCTCCCAAGACCCTGCGAGAGAAACCTGATAGACATCTGAGGTAACTACACCATCCTCTGACATTGGTTAGCCCTGCAGGAGGTTGGCAGCTTGTCGAACATGGCCTGCACCAAACAGAAGCTAGACTCATCTTTCTTTTGAAGCTGAGTAAGTAAATATAAGGAGCACAATCCATGTGGTAGCCACAGTTTTCTGTTTTAAATTAAAATTCAGATAAAAATGCTAGTAGAGTAAGTACTCCAATGTTTTGCTTGTTTTTAATTTGCCCTGCTCATAACTGCTTACTCAAATTCACTATAATTTGACAGTTCTTAAAAAGTCACGTTAGTGTGGAATCAGAAGAGTGGTTGGTTGGGTGGTTGATTTCTTTACACACATATGCAAATAAAAACTGCAAAGCAAGCCTGTAATCCCAGCACTTAGGGAGGCTGAGACAGCAGAATCGCGAGTTCAAAGCCAGCCTCAGCAACAGTGAGGCACTAAGCAACTCAGTGAAACCCTGTCTCTACATAAAACACAAAATAGGGCTGGGGATGTGGCTCAGTGGTCGAGTACCCCTGAGTTCAATCTCCAGTACCAAAAAAAAACCCAAAAGGAAACTGCAAAGCATTCATGGACACATACCCACACATACCAAGACATACAAATAGCAAAATATTGCTATTTCATAAAACTAAACACAAGAATTATGCCACATTAATAACACAATCTTATCATTTGAATCTGAAATGTCCCCCCAGAGCTCATGTATTGAAGGCTTGGTCTTTAGTCCTATAGTGTCTGTAGGCAGGGCCTCTGTGTGGTGATTGGATCATGAGGGTGCTGACCTGATGAAACCAACTCATTTATGGCTTCATAGCTTAATGGGTTTGGGGGGAGGGGCCTTGCTTCCCAGCTGCCATGAGCTGACAGCTTTGTTCCACCACATCTTCCCCAGCATGATATTCTGCCTCACCACAGGCCTAAAAGCAAGAGAGACAGCTGACCATGAACTAAAACTTCTGAAACTGTGAGCCAAAATAAATCTTTTCTTCCTTAAGTTAATTTTATCAGGTTGTGTGTTATAACGATGGAAAGCAAACAGACACAATTTTAAAATACAGAAAATGCATGAACGAGAACCCTCAAAATGTTATTTGAAAATGGTTTCTGAATTAACCATATAATCAAGAGGTTTTTAGTAAATGAAGAATAAACAGAAAATATGGAGACTGCATGAGTGTGCTTATGTCAGGAATGTCTGGAAATCGACTCTTCTTGAACAAGGTAGGCTTGGTTTACCAAAAGGCATTTCATACCTAGAAACAAAGCCCAAAAGATCATTATAAGCCAGCCAACAAGTGTATTTGTTCTTGCTTTGTTTTTTAGTTTCTCTTTCTTTCATGCATCCCTTAATAAAACTGAACAAATTAAGTTTGGTATTTCTTAATGTTTCAAAAGAGGAAGAAGACTGAAGTGATTAAATACCTCACTCAACAATATTTTTTCTAGGTTTATGCTCTCAGTTAGAAGAGAAATATCCAAGACAATGTGCTTTTTGTAAGCTCATCCAGAGAGGAACACTGAGGTCCCTGTTCTCTTATTGACAGCTATTGTCTCTCTGAGCCTCTGGGCCTTTCCTGCAACACCTACCATCAGGGAGAGCCAGCAACCTTATTAGATGGGCCAAAGTCTTGTGTCAACACTGGTTTTACATTTCTGTAATTTGAAAAAGTTCCACAGTAATTCTTCCTATTATCAAGGACCCATGAATCATGACTGAATCTATTTAGAGAAGGAGAGGCCTTATAACCATCCTCTTCCAAACACTGAATACAGCTTACACATTGGAAGCTTCTCCATTTCCCTTGTATTTTTCTCATGGAGATTTCAGATTTCTTGTCTTCATGATAAGGATACCGGAAGACTTTCCCCTAAAGCTTCTTATACAAAGCTTGAATCCCTTCTCTTGTGGTTTTACAGATTCTGTTATTATTTTGCTTCTTCTGGCTTCTACCCACCACTTTGTACTAAAAACTATAAATATTTTAGGACTGGACTATGGGAGACAGTTCCCCAAAGATGCTCATATCCTATTCCCTGAAAACTGTGACTATGTTAGGTTATATAGGAAAACAGAATAAAGGTTGAAGATGAAATTAAGGTTGCTCATGAGCTGACCTTAAAATAGAGGAGATTGTCCTAATTTTCTAAGTAGGGCCCATGTAATGTAATGTTAAATGGACTTCAAAGAAGAAGAGGGAGGCAGAAGATGGTCTGAGAGGACAGTGTAACTCGAAAAGCAAATGGTCAGGAAGATGTAACACTGCTAACTCTGCAGATGGGGAAAGGGGGCCCTGAGCCTGGGAATGTGGGCAGCCTCTAGAAACCAGAGACAAGGAAACATTCTCTAGAGCCTTCAGAAAGGAAGTAGAGCAACTGACACCTTGATTTTAACCTATTGAAGCTGACTTTGGACTTCTGACTTTCAAAACTACAAGATAATGAATTCATATTGTTTTAAACTACTAAATCAGTGGTAATTTGTTACAACAGCAATAGGAAACTAACATAGGATCGAATACTTCACTGTTACCCATTCTTTTCTAATACCTCAAGTGATCTTTAAGTTTATTAAGTGTGATAGTGTCAAAGGAACAGTTTTTAAAATGATATCCTTATCTGATGGAAATGCTAACTTGAGTATTTATAGCTAAAATTACGTGGAGGCTTGGATTCACTTTAAAATACTCTCATGCAAAAAATCAAGTTGTGGAGAGAGAGAGGGGAAGTCAGATTATTTTTGGTAGTTGTTGAAGCTGGATGATGGGCACATGAGAGCTCAATATGTAATTCTCTTTACTTTTTGTGTATATGTAAATATTTCCATAATATAAAGATGAAAGATATGTAAGTTCAACAAAACTTCTAATGTCCACTTCAAAGGTAGTTATTTTATTCTATGTAAGCTTAAGGGTATTTTCCATTATTTTCCCTTATAATTCATATGACTTTATTTTTTAACTTCATCTGTGATAGAGACTAGTTGTAGCTCTAGAATCTTGATTTTGATCTTCCTGAAAAGTTGGCAGAGAAAAAGACATTTAAACTAATGTACACAATGGGTGCAGTGTTACCCTCTTTCTTTGCTGGGTGGAAAGGTGCTGGGGCCTTGGAGGAGGGAGAATAGAAGTAAGGCAGTGCCAGGGGTCAGAGATGGGTCATCCTCAAGTTCTGGACACCACTCAGCCTCTCTTTCTCCAGGCTTAGTTTGGTCCTAAAGCTTCTACATAATTTTTATTTTTACATATGCATTTTTTTTTTTCAGTTCTAGGGATTGAACCCATGATCTTGCACATGCTAGGTCTTACACATGTTCTGCCACTGACCTCTGAAAAGGGAGCTTGCATAGACACACACACTTGTACACCACCAAGCATGGTGTCCTTCCGTCATTTCTTCCCCAAAGATGCCCCTCTCCTGCAGGATCACTGTGCTTCAGAGACAGTACCCACACATTATATTGCTCTTGAGGCCCAGGTGTGCCTGTGTTCCTCTTTTACCAAGGCAAACATCCCTATGAACAGGCTCACGTGGAAGCCTTGGGGAGGAACCCAAAGGCAAGCATCTCCTTCCAACTAGATGGAATCCAGAGTGGGCCTGTATCCGTTGCTGTCGCCCACTGTCCTGGCCTTTTGGAATGTAATACTTCATAATGAGTTCTCCAAGAACAAACAGATGAAGAATTTTGAGTTTTCCATGATTCTGTGGTTGGATATTCAGCTGCAGAATTTATTATGGAGGATGGGTCAGTGACTGGCTTCACAAATCTTATGGTGGGAATTATACCATGGGTGCAGGCAGGGCTTAATTACATGGAGTCTTTATCCCTTTCTAGAGAGAGGCATGTATCTTGGCTTCATTAGGGACATTTAGAAAAGAGAAAAAGATGGCATTCCAGAGAAACTGCAGACAGCCCAGAACAAGAAAAACATCAGACTTGTCAATAGCAACTTCTGGTATGCGGGAATCATGGAATGATGAATTTGGAAGAGTTGCAAAAAAGAATTGAACTAGAATTTTTTGATCCAGCTATTTTACTATTTAATGTGAGAATGAAATAAAGATATCCTCAGACACAGAGACTTTAATAGAAGTTTGTTACACAAAAAAAGAAAAACCTTTTTGATAACACTCAGAGAAAAAAATTTTAACAGCAAGAGAAATAAATAGGGGAAGTCTCTTTGGAATAAGGGAAATTGGGTCAGTATATAATTTTGGAAAGTTTAATGTTTGTAAATATAAAGCTTACTATTGCGTAAATAGGCAAGAACTTCCTTTTGTGTGTGTGTGTGCGTGTGTGTGCGTGTGTGTGGCAGGGAGCATACTGGAGAATGACCCAGGGGTGCTCTACTACTGAGCTACATCCCCAGTCCTTTATATTTTTTATTTTGAGACAGGGTCTCCCTAAGTTGCTGAGGCTGACCTTGAACTTGTGAAACTTCTGCCTTAGCCTTCTGAGTCAATGCGATGACACGTGTGTACCACCATGCCCACCTTCCAATTTAAATTTTTCTTTTTAGATATGCATGAGAAATCAGAGATCACCTGTGATAGAATAAAGTTGGTAGTATGAATAGAAATCAAATAAACAACAAGAAAAAGGTGGTTGGAAACTGAGATGATACAGACAGCAAAAGAAAATGTTTTAAAATATAATTAATTTTCTAGGTAGATGAGATATTATGTCCATAAAATAAAAACAAGAGACTATAAAATAGAAATCTTAAATAATGAGAGAGATCTTTTGGAAATTAAAAATGTAATAGCAGAAATGAAAAATTGAACAGGAGAATTTGAAGACAAAACTGAGGTCATCTTCAAGAAAGCAGAAAAGGAAACAGAAACACAGAAAGAAAACAGGAGAAAAAGAGAATATAAAATTAATATAAAATTAATTAGTAAAGGAAGTCTAACATTCCAATAACTGGGAATTCAGAAAGAGAACAAAAAGAGAGAGAGACAAGGAAACTACCAAAGGAATCATTTTAAAGATGTACAAGATATTAATGGAACTTATTTAAAATCTCAAATTAATAAATAAAGAAAAGGACATTTGCTTCTACTCAAGATGGAGTGACAGGGACCAAATTTACACTCCTGTTTTAGTCAGGATGAAATATATGCAACAATGGCTGTAAGCCATCGGGCATCTGGCAACCTTGAAGATTAATCCTGAGAGACATGAAACAAATAAGGGGAGCCCTCTGGTTGCCTCAGCTATAAGCATTGAGAGAGTTCCCAGGCTGTTGCACTGAGAGTGGGGACCTGGGCAGAGCCCAGCCAGAGTCAGAACTGCATGTCTCAGGGAGATCAAGGTGGACAAAGTGAATCCCAGGTATCAGCTGATGGTTACTCTTTTTTTTTTTTTTCCTTTGGTACCGGGTATTGAACCCAGGGGCATTTAAACATTGAGCCACATCCCCAACCCTTTTTTGTATTTTATTTAGAGACAGGATCCCATGAAATTGCTTAGGGCCTCATTAAGTTGCTGAGGGTGGCTTGGAACTCGTGATCCTCCTGCCTCAGCCTCCCTGCAAGCCACTGGGATTACAGGCATGCGCCACCACGCCTGGTTTGACAGTCACTCTTGAGTATTCAGCAAAGTAACAGCCAGCACAAGAGTGAGAGGAAACTAGGGGAAAACTACCTCAAAGGATGAGAGAGCAGGGCCTGGCATTGACACGAGCTGGAACTGCCCTATTCCCATCAGCCAGGCTGGGAAAGACTCATGATTCAGAGAGCAGGAGGTAGAACCCTCAGGCAGGCCTTGCACCAGTCATGGGAAGCAATCAGCCATAGACAAAGTGCCACTCTGGGCCCACAGGAATCATAAAAGTAAGACCTGAAAGGATCAGACTATTTCCAAGAAAACTGACCGCATCCCAGAATAAACCTCAAGAATATTCTCAGCATAAAAAAGTATCCAGCACCCAACAATGGCTGGCATCAAAACCAAGATCACCAGGCCACGAAAAGAAACAGTAAAATATAGTTCACACTTAGAAGAATAATCAGTCAATAGAAGCTGACCCAGAACTGACAGGTGTTAGAATAAGCAGACAAAGACATTAAGACAAGTATTAAACCTGTATTCTATACTTCTGAGACGTTCAATAAAGATTGTGAGAGGCTTTTTTTTAAAAATAAGAACTAAATCAAACTTCTAAACATTAAAAACTATGAGTCGGGGCTGGGATTGTGGCGCAGTGGTAGCGTGCTCGCCTAGCACGTGTGAGGCACTGGGTTCGATCCTCAGCACCACATAAAAACAAAGATATTCTGTCCACCTACAACTAAAAAAATAAATATTTAAAAAAGAAAATTATGAGTGAATTTTTTAAAGTACTCCTAATGTATTAATGGCAGATTAATTTGGCATAAGAAAAGAACAAAGAAAAATGAGAGTGTAGGTGGAGTGCCACAGTGAACTAGAAGGGGAAGTGTAAGCAGCCTAACGTATGGATAAATGGAATCTTAAAGGAGAGAAGAAAATTGGAGGTTGAAACAATTTGAGGCTGAGGGTAGTGGTGCCTACCTGTAATCCCAGTGACTCGGGAGGCTGAGGCAAGAGGATTGCAAGTTTGAGGCCAGCCTCAGCAGTTTAATAAGGATGTAAGCGACTTAGTATGACCATGTCTCAAAATAAAAAAAATAAAAAAGGCTAGAAATATAACTCGGTGGTTGAGCGCTCCTGGGTTCAATCCCCAATACAAAACAAACACACAAACAAAACCACTTAGATAAAATCATGGCTGAAAATTTTCAAAGTTTTCTGCAAACTGTCAATCCAAAGATTCAAGGAATCCAGTGAACCCTAACCATAAGAAACGTGAAGAAGCCGGGCACGGTGGCACACACCTATAATCCCAGCACTTAGCGAGGCTGAGACAGGAGAATCACGAGTTCAAAGCCAGCCTCAGCAACGGCGAGGCACTAAGCAACTCAGTGAAACCCTGTGTCTACATAAAACACAAAATAGGGCTGGGGATGTGGCTCAGTGGTCAAGCACCCCTGAGTTCAATCCCGGCACTAAAACAAAAACAAAAACAAAAACAAAAACCATGAAGAAAACTATACCAGTGCACACAATAATCAAATTACTCAAAGCTATTGGAGAGAACATCTTAAAAGCTGCCAGGCATAAGGTGGGTGGAATATTATGTACAAAGAGACTAAGGTAAGAACCCAGGACTTCTCACTGGAAACAATATAACCAAGAAGACATCTTAAAATACTGAAAGAAAAGCTGGCCAGACTTGAATTCTACATCCAGTGAAAGTGTCTTGCAAAATTGAAGGCAGAATAAAGATGTTTTCTGACACTCAAGAGCAGAAAGAAATAATCATAATCAGATTGCTACAGAAATATAACGAATATCCTTCAGGCAGAGGAAAAATGATGTCAGAAGGAAATCTGGATTTCGCTGAAGGGATAGAGAGAACAGGAAATGGTAACTACATGGGCAAAAGCATGAGACTTTTTCTTATTGTTTCAATCCCTTAAAAAATAATCGGCTATTTAACAAAAGCATTGACATTGCATCGTGGGATTTATAACAGGTATAAAATGGACAACATAAATGCTAAAAGGGAAAAATATAAATAAAGTATTGTAAGGATCTCATGCTACTTGTGAAGTGATATCACTTGAAGATCGATTGTAATAAATCAAAGACAATATAAACCCTAAAGTAACTACTAGAATCCAAGAAGGTTTATAAACTTGAAGATAAAGTAATAGAAACTATTCAAAATAAAACACAGAGAAGGAAAACCTGAAATAAATTAACAGAGCAGTGCGACTTATGGAATAACTTTAAGTGATCATATCTATATCCAATTGAAGCCTCCAAAAGAGGGAATAAAACTGGTGGTCAGAAAAAAATCTGTGGCAATAATGGTCCAAATTTATAATTTGATGAAATTATAGCCCCACAAATCAAAGAAACTCAGTAAAACCCATGCATAAGGAGAAGGAGAAGGAGGAAGAGGATGAGAAATAAATACACTAAAGTACATTATAACCAAATTTCTGAAAACTAGTGACACAGGGTGAAGCCTTAAAGATAGCCAGGGGGCAAGGGGAGGAGACATTTCATGGAAACCAAGAATGACAGCAAATTTCGCATTGGAAAAAGTTCAAGCTAGGAGACAGTGTGGCAACATCTTTGAAGTATTGAGGGGGAAGTCTTATCAACACAAGAGTCTTTACTCAGCCAAATTTTTTTTTCAAAGAGGAAGGCAAAATGAAGTCTTTTCTCAGACAAACAAAAGCTGAAAAAAATCTATCACCTACAGACTCACGCTACGGCAAATGTTTAAGTCCTCCAGGTAGGACACTGATATCAGATAGAAGACTGGATTTACTCACAGAGGTGAGAAGCAATAACAGAAATTGTATAGGTAAATAGAAAGAATTTTTTTTATTCTTTAAATCTCATATCAAGATATTGAACTGCTTAAAGCAAAAGAAATAATACATTGTGAGGCTTACAAGTAAAATATATGACAACAGTATCTTTAAGGCCTGGAGGGAAAGATGGAGATATACTGTTGTAAGATTTTTATACTATATGTTTATTATGAGGTAGTATAATAGTGCTTGATACATTGAAGAGATCTACTATAACCCTAAAGCAAGCACTGAAAGAATATGACATGAGTTATAGCTACCAAGGCACAAATGAGATAAGATGGAATTATAAAAAATGATCAACACCAAAGCAGGCAGAAAAGGAGAAAAAGGAACAAAGAACAGATGAACAAATAAAACACAAATATCAAGATGAGAGATTAAAACGTAATCATATCAATAGTCATATTAAATGTAAATCTCCATCTGTCAAATTGGATTTTAAAAAGACAGTGCTCAACTATATACTCCCTACAAGAAATGCAATTTAAGGGGCTGGGATTGTGGCTCAGTGGTAGAGTGCTTGCCTTGCATGCACCTCAATACCACATAAAAATAAATAAATAAAATAAAGATATTGTGTCCATCTACAGCTAAAAAAAAATTTAAAAAATAAAGAAATGCAATTTAAGAGGGTGGGGGTATGACTCAGTGAGGAGTGCTTGCTTAGCTTATGTGACACCCTGGGATCCATCTCTAGCACCTAGTCTGCAAAAAAAAAAAAAAAAAAAGCAATTTTAAATATAAAATTGTGTATATATATTCAAACAGGTAAGTTAATTAATGAAAAGCAAAGGAAGGTAGTTTGTTCTACCAATTAATTATGAATTCATATTGCAAAGATACAGAATTAAAACAGTGGATTCTAGCAAAGGAGCAGACAAATGGATCAGTAGCACAGAATACAGAACTAAAAAAATGTATCTAAATGTTAGTGGATATATATGTATATAGTATATGATCTTAAAAAAATGCTCAAACTATACCAAGGAAAGAAAGCATTGTTTAATAAATTGTGTTGAGAAAACTGGTTTTCCTGTGGATAAAAATAAAACAAAATCTTTACCTTATACTGTATATATAAGAACACCAGCTGGATTAAATATTAAAGATAAACTTACAGGTCATAGATGAAAATTTTGGAGAATGTATTTTGTAAAATTGAAGTTGATCAGAATTCCTTTTAACAGAAGATCCCTCCCCAAAAACCAACCCAAAGGGAAAAATATGTGGATTTGAGCATGTTAAATTTCAGGATTTCTATTTTCCAAAGGACTCAATAAACTGTTGCCAGACGGTTGACAGATGAGATGATATTTATAATGACAGAACCTGATGGGGGATTAATACCTAGATCCTGCACTGTCAATCATCCACGTCATCTACTAGCCACCTGTTGCCAGTTACATTTGAATTTAAATTAATTAAAGCTGAATAACATTTAAAATTCAGTTCCTCAGTTGCTCTAGCTACAATTCAGTGCTTGATAGCTGCACATGGCTGGTGATCACCATCCTGGACGGCACAAATAGAATATTTCTATATCTCACAGAGTTTTATTAAATAGCACTGCTCTAAAATACACATGGAGGGGCTGGAGCGGTGGCTCAGTGGCAGAGCGCTTGCCTGGCATGTGCGAGGCACTGGGTTTGATTCTCAGCACCACATACAAATAAATAAAATAAAGGTTCATTAACAACTAAAAAATTAATAATAATAAAAAAAATGGACATTTTCCAAAACAAGAAAAAGGATAGTTAATTTATTAGAAAGTTGGCATAGGATATAACAAAGATAAATCCAAATGACTAATAAGTACATGAAGAGAAGCTCCACCTCATTAGTCATGATTACATAACACATCACTTTATACTCATCTGATTGACTAAAATTTGAAAGTTGGGTAATATTGAACATGGATGAACTTATGAGAAATGGAAACTTCATATTTGAGAGCAGGAGGAAGGAACACTGCGGCCATTACGGACAGCAACCTAACACTATCAACTGCAATTAAATGTATACTTATATTTATGATACTGAAATCCTTCCACGTATACCCTACCCGGAAAATTACACATTGTATAATTTTCATGTATAGCAGAAATGCTAAATCAGCTATATCACGTGTATAGCAGAAATGTTAAATCAGCAACAGTTAGTTTTAGAATCTTAATAATACCCACACCAAAGTTCTCAAGGGATGCAAATATAAGAAAAAAAGATTGGCAAAATTAGAGTTTCAGTCCAGTAGGTCAAATTACAGGATCCTAAAAGCACAATGCCATTGGTATAGTTTAAAATGCAACTAAAGAGCATTATGGATTTTTTTAAGATTTGTGAATTATGCGAGAATGTTCAGCAGACATACTCTGGAGGAGGGCAGCAGACAGGACTGGTGCTCAGAGATGAGGAAAATATGGCTAAAGCAGGATGGAGGTCGTGTGGACTCCACAAGAAGACCGTGTGGGTCCACAAGGAGTATGTACCCTTATGGAGACAGACAGAGGAAGGTCATGAGTACAGGAAGCGTGCTGCTTAGAAAGAGAGAAGATAAATCAAAAGGTCAGCCATGCGGAAGCAACTTTGAAGAGGAACTTCTTTATTTTCTCTTGCCTCCCTTAATTGACTGTCTCACACCGGCTCCAGAGGAACACATGAAAGAGGAAATGAGGTTCATTGCAATTGGATGCTTTTAAAATGACACTTCAGTAGTATTTCCTCTCAAGGGAGTACAAGTACAGTACAGGCTGAACCTGGCAATTAACTAAATCTCATTTCACTCATAGTAAAGAAACGAGATGGTATGATTTATACCTGTATCAGGAAAATGTGAGAATGACTTTGACTATTGGTATCTACCAAGAAACTGAGGCAGGGATGCTGCAGAAACACCTTCCATATTTCCCAGCACCTGTGCATTGAGATCACTCCCCATCTTGCTCCTAGTGACCCTGTCTGCCTCAGTCTCCATTCTGTTCCTAGCCAAACAAACCATCAGCACACCTGGAGGTTTCCTGATCACCTGTCTATAAAATATCCTTTGCTAATGCCTCTTTTTTAAAGTATTTTTTTTTAATTTTTTTTTTTGGTTGTAGATGGACACAATACCTTTATTTTATTTACTTATTTTTCTGTGGTGCTGAGGATCGAACCCAGTGCCTCATGCATGCTAGGCAAGCGCTCTGCCACTGAGCCACAACCCAGCCCCATAAAGTATTTTTTAATCATTGATAGAACTTTATTTTTATTTATTTATATGTGCTGCTGAGAATTGAACCTAGTGCCTCACACATACTAGGTAAGTGCTCTACTACTGAGCTACCTCCCCAGCCCTGTTAATGCCTCTTTTTTTTTTTTATTAAATTTTTTCTTTTTAGTTGTTGATGGATCTTTATTTTATTCATTTATTATTTATATGTGGTGCTGAGGATCAAACCCAGTGCCTCGCGTATGCTAAGCAAGCGCTCTACCACTGAGCTACAGCCCCAGCCCCTGCTAATGCCTCTTTAGGGGCCTAATTTAGTCCTAATTCACTCCTGTGACTCTTTCATCTCTCTCTCATCCTAAGTGAATGTTCCTGCTTATGCAGTGCTAGAGCACTTGTTTTCTTCACTGTTAGTTGCCTAACACTTCCTTTTAGATTCCATTTTTTTTTTTTTCTGTCTAGTAGTCATCCACAAATTTATGGCTTAATATTTTGTAACAGATTTTTAAAAATTCTCTGATTAGTGCTTTGTGGAGGGGAGAGATACTGGGATTTGAACCCAGGAGTGCTCTACCATTGAGCTACATCCTCAGCTCTTTTTATCTTAACTAAATTGCCCAACATGGCCTGGAACTTGGGATCCTCCTGCCTTGGCTTCCTGAAGTTATATGGTGCACCACGACACCTGGCTCAGCTATTCACTCTTGGAATACTGTGTCTGTCCCACCTACTCTCTCTACTTCTGGGACTGCTTTGCATAAGTGTCTCTTACTTTCACTTCTATATTCTGTATATTGTCTTCTGATCCATCAAAAGTTCATTCTTCAGCTGTCTAGTCTGCCGTTAAATCCATCTGCTGAGTTACTAATTTTGATAGTTGTATTCTTAGTTCTAGAACTTCCCTTTAACTTTTTTTTTTTCCAAATAGTCTAATCTTTCATCTCTCAATGAACACAGCAGGCACGATAAAAGTTGGAGCTTTGTAACTTTATTCTCCAGCTCTCTTGTGGGTGAATTTTGCTGGTGGTTATTTTCGTGGTTTCATCCCCTTGTGTGTCTGGTGAGTTTTTTTTCAGGTGAAATCTATATAACATAAAAATAACCATTTTTAAAGTGCATGATTCAGTGGCATTTAGTGCTTTCAAAATGTTGTGCAAACACTACCTCTGTTTAGTTTCAAAATATTTTCACCACCCCAAAAGAAAACCCTGTATCCATGGAGCAACCACTTCTTTATATACTGAGCACAGCCTGAGGCAACTATAGATTTGCTTTGTTTTTAATTATGTCTTTTTGTTTAAAATAGGTTTCTTGTAGGCAGCATTTAGTTGGGGTCTTGCCTTACTTGGGTCCCCTTCCCTGTACTGATGCCTAAAAATGCCCAAAACAATAAACCGGGAGCAGTAGTTTGCTTCCCATCTCAGAATCACTGTCCTTTTTTGCTAATGTCCAGGGTCTTGAAAACCATCCTTTCCTGTATTTTGTCTGTTACTCCTCTTTGGTTGTTTCAGATGGGAAGATAAATACAGCCTCCGTTACTTCACCTTGGTTAGGAGTGGGAAGTCTGCTGCTCTTTTAAAACATAATTTATGTGCAGTTAAATTCATTCTATTCTATTTTAATTTTAATTAATTCAGTTTTCATTTTAGCTTTCTCTGAGGCATGGTGGCATTTGATAACATTTTAACCAAGATTTTGACCATCCTGAGATCCTTCCCTGGTGCTCATATTCTACAAAATATGCCCACTTCTTCTAAGTTAACCTCCTTTGCCTAGAATCAGCAAGTGCCAGTTTCCAGACCTCCTTTTCCCCCAGAAGCTGATGAGAACAGCTGCTGACAGTGTCCTTAGTCATCAGATGCTCTGTGACTATTGTTGTCCTGTCTTCTAAAAGTGGGATCATCTCAGCCCCCACTCCCACCCCACCAGGTGTCCACAGAACCCTTGGGCTCGATAGAGACCTGTTAGAGCTCTGGGGGTTTTGCTCTTTCTCTTAAAAATCTACCCAAGTTAATGTTTAGGTGTTTGTAGATTTCTAAAAACAATCCCCATTTACTCCAAGATATTTCTGAGTTATTTCCTCCTCCTCCTCTATTTTTGTCACCAGCTCGTGGTGCTGCTACAGCTCCAGATGTTCCCTGCTGCCCAGGTAGACTCTCTTGGGGTGTGAACCTGTCTGAGAGCCACTGTCACTGTGGTATGCATGGGATTGGTGCCATCAATCATCTTGCCAGAGGCAGGAACCTATTTGAGTCCCTCCCTACAGACCAAGAGATGTCATATTGGCTTTAACATGCCATGGACAAGGAGTATCTAAACAAAAAGTGGGCTTTTTTTCCCTCCTGCTCAAACCTCACCCATCATAAAAATATTATCCCCTTCGCTGTTATTGCTTCATTTCTCCTGCCCCTTCTTAGCCAAACTTTCTGAAAAAGAACTGTCTGCACTCTCTCTCTCCACTGTCCTCACGCCTGGCCTGATGGCCACCTGGAGTCCATGTTTCTCCTCCAGCCTCCCAGCACATGGTTTTCACTAGCCCTGCAATTGGCCTTAAGGTCTTGTTCTGCTGGTACTACAGCAGGAGACGCAGTGCACCCACCCTCTTCTCTTCCCGACCCTTCTGCCACTCTTCCACTTTTTCTGGCCCATCCTGTTTCCTCCCTGTTCCTCCCTGTTGTTGATAGTTCTAGGGCCTTTGTCCTCATTCCCTTCCTTTCTTCCAGAAGAACTCATGGCTCCTGCAGCTTGATGACTCTTTGCCTAACAGGGGGATGAGGATGAAGGAGAAGAAGACTTGATAACCAGGGGAGTGCTCCAGGCTTTAGGTTAGACCCCGGGAGAGCTGCTGAGGAGAACTAAGTCAGCAGGAGAATGAGACTCCAAGCCGGTGCTTCCCGGGTATGGCCTCTAAACACTGAGGAGTCAATAGCACTTGGGTTTTAAGAATATGGAAAACACAAACTATGCAAGGCAAGAGGTTCCCTTGACAAACTGATACAGACACAGGGCAATACATTGAACTAGAATGCTGAACGAGACTTCATTGTTTTGAATTGCCAGGAGGAGCATGACTTTGACATGTTGAAATTCCCTCAGAGGGCAAAGAGCCATTTTCCAGATGTGTCTGTTCCTGTTGGCCTCACACATGTCTATGACATGGCATAGTAACAGAAGACACCACCCTTCTAAGGCTGCTGCTCTAAACGTCAGGATCTATGAGCCACAATTTTATCCATCTGCCAACCTCAGCCTGGAAATCTCTCTTCCTGCCAAAACCTGACCTTGCTTCCCAGCCCAGCCCAAAACCACCTTTCCCAGAAGACTTCTGCCATCCTTGCTTGGCCCTAAGTGTGAACATCTGGGTGTTCACACCTCATTCTGCTGCGTCTCTGGTGATTCCTGGGTAAGATTCTTTCTTTGGCCATTCTATAGGATTTGGAAGGGCAGGGCTGTCCCTCAAGGCATTTGCCAATGTACCCCACACACCATGAGCACTCAGTGAGCATATGTGAGCCGAGGTTTATCTGGAAATTCACACAGGAAAGTGGGGATTCCTACAGAGGGGTGGCATTTATAAGGCTTGTGGCAGTTCACCCCAATCTCCACCATGCCCGTCAGCCATGCTGTGCCACTGGAGAACCCTGATGAGGTACTTCGCTAGCCCCTGCTCCAGATAAACAATTCTCTGCTCCAAATGAAGGAGGAAGGATAGGGAGAACCCGTGAAGCCCTCCTTGTCGCATTTGGCAGCACATCCAAGAGCCCGGAGGGCATCTTGACATGGGGTAAGGAAGGGAGTCTGTGTCCCGGCTGAGAAAGGCCCAGGTCAGCTCATGGTGTGTGTGTGGGGTGTGTGTGTGTGTGTGTGTGTGTGTGTGTGAGAGAGAGAGAGAGAGAAACAGAAAGATCTACAGCTTAACAACTGGACATTACCCTGCAGTATTCCAGTCATTCCAACCATCCCTTCTCTTTCTAGTCTATTTCTCCTCCCTTCCAGTTAAGCTTCCCAAGGACTTCTCCTGCCGTGACCCTTCCTGCAGCCAACTCTACTCACCTGCTGCTCTACCTCCTCATTCCATGGACACTTCTGCACCTGCCTCATCAGCCTCTCCACCCCTCTCCTGTCACTGCAGCACCATGAATGAGCCACCACACCCTGGCCTCTCAGTCCTTCATCATCTCAGAACATCCTCTCCTTCCTCAATACTTAAGCTGCACTCACACCCAACCCCACATCTTATTTTCACAAGAAACTGCACCAATTTCCAAAGCTTGCTTGGAAGCTGTCCTGGCAGCTCCGCTGAGTGCACAGCTGCAATCACCCCTCACAATCACCCTGCTGAACTCTTAACTCTGCCATGGCTTGCTAGCCAGGCCTTTATAGGGAACAAATGGGCTAGTGGAATGGAATCAGCAAACGCCATTTATTTCCCCTTGTGGAGCTTCCCTAACCCCTGGAGAAAAACTCAGGCAGCTCCCAAGATTTTTCTAATTACTTCTAAATAACAAAAGGTCCTCTAGTGACTGTAAGTCCAGTAATTAAAATGTTGCAACTAGTGCAATAATAATAATAATAATAAGCTCTAAATGTACTGCTTGGGCTGGGTTCTGCTCCTCTGGCAGGGCAGGTACACTACAGACCATCCACTTTAGGGGGGATAAAGTCCTGAAATATTTCTTTTCTCTTTGACCTCTTTTACGACTTCAGCCCCACCCTTTACTGTGGATTTTGACCGCACCCAGGGTGGAGGTGGTGAGGGTGGGGCAGGAGTCTCACAGCTGGGAATTTTGTGAGATCTGGCATCAGCCCTCTCCTTGAAGCAAGCTTTTTCCTCTCCGGGTACTTTCGTGGGTTTTTCAGAGACCCTCGACCCCTAGTCTCTGGGGCTTTCTTTCCAGCTGGTCTCTGTGGTCACCTTCCTCAGCCCTCACGTGCCTGATAGAGCCTCTGAATCGTCTCAGGTGGAATGTAGAAAGGCCCCTGCCAGCTTTCTAGTGACCCAATCCTGGGAAGTGCCTCCACATTCTCTTTGCTCCTGCAAACGGCCACCCAAACCCCTCCTGAATGGCCCCCTCTGCTTCTTTCCTCCACAGCTCACCAGACCAGTGCACATTTTAAGCCTCTTTTTCAGGGCAAAGGTACAGGTACAAGGTCAATTACAGCCACAAAACGAGTTTTTGGAAGCCTCCTTTGTAAGGTAGTCTTGAACATTGCTCGGGAATGCAGCACTATCTACTTTGCAGCCCAAACCAAGCTGACTATTGCTCCATCTGAAAATGCTGCCAGGCCTGGTGGTCTAACAGTGTCCCTGCACCTTCTGAATATAGTCCTCGTGGCTTTAAGTTAACTGTCCTTGAACACACCCACTACAGGAAGGAGATGCTGGCTGAGGATCTGGGAAGCAAATATCTGCCAAATTAACGAGTGAATCCTAACACCACAGGGCCACGGGGACCCCCTGCCAGAACACACTTGGAATGTAACCCTTTAACCCCCTCTGTCCCTGCTGACCAGGAGATTCACAGCCTTTCGGACAGGAGTTGCCTGTGTTTCTCCTTTGCTAGCAAAACAATAAACCTTCTTTTTCCTTTTTCTCAAAACCGTGTCCTCATTATTAAATTGCCATTGACTGGCATTAGGGACAGGGACCTAGCTTTCTGTTACAGCGGCATGTGCAGTAAAGTTTACTATGTTGTGGCTGCTACTGTTCTAAAACAGGAAGGCAGTGAAAAGCCAGGAGACAGAAATGTCCTAAAGGGAAAGGGACAACCTGGTCAGTATAATGCATCAGTGAAGGGCTAGCCTTCTCCTCGGGCCCACAATGCAGGTGGATATACACCAGGCAGCTTGTCATAGCAACCAATATGGCACCCTCTTGACCCCTGCTAACATCTAGAAACCCGAATGTGAACAGAGGTGGCAGTGATGTCTCTGGTTTGGCCAGTGAGCCCTCTTGTCTGGGACTGACTCCCCGGCTGAAGAGATCTCTGCACAATCTGAGAACAGGAACCACTTTCTCTTTTAACCAGAGACGGAGGAAGAGGGAGAGAGGATATTTACCAAGGTCTTGCAATGGCTGGGGAGTGTAGAGGAGAAAAATAGGTGACAATTACCTAAAGATAAGAAGCCACTGCCACTGTGGAACTGGTGCTCTTGAGCACATGGTGGCTTCTGTGCTGCCCAGGGTGCTGGGCTGGTGCTATAGAGGGGCAGTGCTATCAGCACCAAACCACTGGCAGGGCCAAGCCCAGTCCAGCCCGGAAATGTGGTTAGTGTCCGCAGCATGCTTCCAAGCCCACTGTACAGGGTGGGCATCAGGGCGAGTGCAAAGACCCTGAGCCAACAGAAAAGTCTCTGGAGCAGATCCTTGGAAAAGCATATCCCATCCCTTCAGAAGTCTTCCTTCTGTTCTTTTCAGAAGCTACACAAATGGAGGTGTAAAATAATTTGCAAACTCAAAAAAGCTTACAGGAGCTTTCTGGAATCATTCAGTCCTCTCTGGGCAATCCCACTTGAGTTTCACAGATGAGAAAATAATCGCAATTGTAATAATAGCTACATTTTTAAGTATATATAAAAGACTTTCTAGACACTTGGGAAATTCGACCTCATTTATTTCTCAGGACAATCTAATGAGGTGATTACTGCCATCACTTTCATTTCACAGAAGAGGAAATTGAGACTCCAAGAGGCAAGTTCACTTGACTCAGGTGCCCTGGCCAGAGGAATACCCCTGCTGTGGTGGGATTTCCATTACACCATGACCCTGCCCAGCAGACAAGATCAAGGAGCACACTCTCCTAGAAGCATCCACTTTTCAACTTGAGCAAAGCCCTTGTTTTGAAAATAATGTGGTATTAGATTGAAATGCAAAGGTGAAGCCTAAAGACCAGGCCACAAAAGGAACAGTGAACACCGTGGAGACCATGTCCACTGGTCCCGAGGAGTTCACTTCCAAGCCCTGAGAGAGGCGAACTGACCAGGTGACAGATGTGGGGGGATGAGGAAGGCAATTCTGGGGCTGAGAAAGGGATGCATCGAGGAGAAGTAAAGAAGCCCAGAGAGCAGGGAGGTTCTAGGTGGGAAACAACTAAGACCAGGAGACTAGAGGTCCCGGACTGGATGTTGATATTTGAGAACCCGAACTCAGATCACAGGAAGGATCTGAAAGAAAACACCAGCCTCTAAGAGCAAATTGTCCTGGATAAGGAAAATGGCCTCTGTAAAGAGAGGGTAAAGTACAGCCTGGAGAAGGCCTTAGAGAGACAAGGTTGGGAGGGAGCAGAGCCAGCTTCAAGGGGCGAGGCAGGGAGAACAGAGCTAGGCAAATTGTCCAGGAAAGGGTTATCCAGGAACTCAAAGAAAGAAAAGGAGACCTCACAATGTGCCCGGTGTTTGGAGGCAGAGTCTTGGCTAAGAAACCACTTCTGTCATCACCTGCGCCAGCTCTGGTGTGTTACTTCCTGCCTCCTACATACACCCTGGACCCTCAATGCTCCCACAGTTGACTTCCTCCTGTACTGCCTATCCCAGCCCCACTGTCTCAGCCAAATACATTCCTGACATTGCTGCTAGGTGCACATCCTACCTGGATCTGTTCCTCCCCATTCCAAACTCTCTGCAGGAACACCCTATCTCATCACCTTCAGGATATGCCCTCCAAATGTAAGGTTCTTGATCTCTGTGACCCCACTCGATAGTGAGTGCCTTGAATTGTGTCTTGTTCATCTGATATGCCTGGTATAGTGCCCTGGAATTCAAAGGTTGTTTATGTAGGGTAGAAAGCGTAAACCCTTTCCTTACCCATCCATGGTAGGGGTCATAGCCAACCCCTGTCACAAAAGACAGGTTAAAAAAAGAAAAACAATAAATTCATTTAATCAAAATTTTACATGACACAAGAGCCTTCAGAAAGGAAGACCTGAAGACCCAGGGCATACTGTCTACTTTAACACTTGGACTAAGTCGTGTAGAAATGTGATTGGACACGAGTATGACTGATGTAATAGACGGAGGGGCCAAACCCATAGAGGCCCGTCTACTCAGATTCTTTCTTGGTCTCTCTGTGCAACATTCTTCCTCCTGGGTGTGGGACAGGAATGAGGGTCTTCAAGGAAGCAGGGGGGGAAATGAGCTTTTTAGGTTTATAGCTGCCTTTGGGGGAAAAGGGTTTTAGTTTCCACGACCTGCCTCGAGGAAGAGGAATTCTGCGCGGTGGCTCAAGCCTGTAATCCCAGCACTCAGGGAGGCTGAGACAGGAGAATCGCGAATTCAAAGCCAGCCTCAGCAACGGCGAGGGACTAAGCAACTCAGTGAGACCCTGTCTCTACATAAAACACAAAATAGGGTTAGGGATGTGGCTCAGTGGTCGAGTGCCCCTGAGTTCAATCCCCGGTACCAAAAAAAAAAAAAAGAATTCTGGTTTCTATGACTTACTTAGGATGAGAATGAGGGGGACAGCAGGAGGACAGAAGGGCAGAGAGGCTTTCCTTCTAAGGCTGCTTCTGAGGACTTCCAAACTCCTTTACTTTAAAATACTTAGCTGCTGAAGCTAAGTACTTTGAGGCAGCATTTTCTGAATCCCAAAGATGTTAACAGGAATTTTCAACTCCATCAAAACGAAAGTAGGTGGTAGTGTGTCCAAGGCCAAGGCTGAAACAATCCAATAGAAAATCTCGTTCACCTTGCGCCCTCTTGTGGAAAAGAGACAAAATACTACTTTACTGCCTTGGAAGACGGAGGTTTAGCTGTTTCCCTACCTCCTTCTCTTCCTGAATATAGTTATAATACAGTATTAATGATGTCTTTACCATATTTTGATTTTGTATTTTTCACAGATTAAGTACTCAGTATTGTATAATTATATTTCTTTTCTGGTAACACCTTTCTGTGTTCTTTTTTAACTGACATATTACACGATTTCATGTTTTTGTTTAATGTTTAGGTGCTGATCAAAATTAATACCTAAACACTCTGCTGAAGTTGTTAGGCTCTTTTCATATTGTCAAAAAAATCTGGACTCTCCAACAATTTTACTTTTTAAAAAAGTAATTGAAACTGTTCTCTGTGCTATTGCTCAAATTGAGACTATTTTCTCTCGTTTGTTGCCCAGTTATTCTGGGATTCCACACTTGCTTACCTTGACTTTCATTTGAAGAAAAGAAATTGTGAATTTTAACAAATAAAATTGTAATTTTCCCCTTTGTGACTAGAAATGTTAGTGTCCCATTTTAAAAATCTCTCCCCATCCCAATGTCTTGAAGATGTTTTCCTACATTATATTCAAAAATCTTTCTTATATTTTTTCACAATTAAGTCTACAATTCACTTGGAAATAATTTTTGTGTATGGTGTGAAGTAGGGGTCAAGTTTTATTATTTTTTTTCTGTGAAGATATTTAACAAAACCATGTGATTTGTTGAAAAGATCATCTTTCTTCTATTCTGCAGTTATTTGTGTTGCATGTCAAGCATCTGTGTGTGTGTGTGTGTGTGTGTGCACGCACATGTGTGCAAGAGGGGGGGATCCACTCCTGGGAACTTTAATCTCTTCCATTGATCAGTTTATTTATTATTTTTGTGGGGTTTTTTTTCCAGTACCAGTGATTGAGCCCAGAGGCATTTAACCACTGAGCCACATCCCCAGCCCTTTTTATTTTTTTTAGTTTGAAACAGAGTCTTGCTAAATGGCTGAAGCTGCCTTTGATCTTGCAATTTTCTTGTTTCAGCCCTTGGAACCACTGGGATTACAGGCATGCTCCACCACACTCGGCCATTGACCAGTTTACTGATCCTAACATTAGTACCACACTGTTTTAATTACTCTAACTTTTAAAAAATCGTGATAGCCTTTAGAACTAATCCTATCACTAATATTAAATTTTAAGAGTGTCTTGACTCTTCTTAACATTTTCATATTTCATACATCTGTTAGTATCAGCTTTTCAGTTTCCTCAAAAAAATTTCAATTTGGGGTGAGTTGCATTAACTCTATAGGTTAATTTTGGAAGAATTGTCTGTTTTATAATATCAGGTCATCTAATCCACAAAATCAGAATGTCACTCCATTTATTTAGATCTTCTTTAATTTCTACCAGTAATATTTTTATTGGCTTCTGAATATTCACCTCTATAAATTTTATTTTATAGGTCTTGTTAGATTTTAACAATTGCAACAATATACGCACAATAAGAAATTTATCATCTTAACCATTTATAAGTGTGCAACTCAATAGTGTTAAACACATTCACAATATTGCATTACCAATCTCCAAAACTCTCTTCATCTTGCAAAATGGAAACTCTATATCCATTGCCTCCTCCTCCTCCCAGTCCCTGGAAACCACCATTTTACTTGCTGTCTTTATACATCTGGCTACTCTAGATACTTCACGTAAGTGGAACCCTATGGATTTGCTCTTTGTGACTGACTTTTCTTGGCATAAAGTCCTCAAGTTTCATCCATATTGTAAAATGTGTCAGAATTTTATTCCTTTTTAAGGCTGAATAATATTCTTTTGTGTATATGTATTAAATATTGTTTATCCATTTGTCTATCAGTGAACCTTTGGGTTGCTTCCATCTTTTGTTATTATGAATATTGCTGCTAAGAACATGGGCAAAAAAAATTCTCTTCAAGACATTGCTTTTTATTCTTTGGGGTATATACCAAGAAGAGTAATTACTGTTGATTCTTTTTGCAATTTTTAAGGAATTGCCAGCCGGCTCTTTTCAAATGACCACACCAGTTTACATTCCTATCAACAGTGCACAAGAATTCCAATTTCTTCACATCCTTGCCAACATTTTATTTTTTCTGTTTTGTTTTGATAGTAGTCATCCTAATGAATGTGAGGTGGTATCACACTTTGGATTTGATTTGCATTTCCCTAATGATTAGTGATGTTAAGCGTCCTTTCACATCATTTGCATATCTTCCTTGGAGAAATATCTATTCAAGTCCTTTGCCCCCTTTGTAATTAGGTTGTTTGTTTTTGTTGTTGAGCTGTAAGTGTTCCATTTCATAGAATTTGCTCTGTGCTTACCAGGTACCTAAACAAGGTTAAGGGTTTATTTCACTTTCGCACAAAATTCTCAGTGGATGGATGACCCAGGTGTCTGTGTCTCTGCCTTTTACTGTTATTCAGAGATGCAGGCTATTCTATCCACGATTTTAGCCAATCTCTACAGGGTTGTCCACATTCATAAAGTTAAAACAGGTCAATTGCTCCCATGTGCATAGTGTTAGTCAGTTTTCTATCACTAAGGAAAAAAAAACCCCAAAACCCTGATATAATTAACTTAAGAGGAAGAAAGTTTAAACTGGTTCATGGTTTCAGAGGTTTCAGTCCAGTTACTTGGCCATGTTGCCTTGGGCCTGTGGTGAAGAAGAACGTCATGGTGGGAGTTCTAAGTAAAGGAGTTTCTCAACTCATGGCAGCTAGAAAGAAAAAGAAAGAGAGAGGGAGAGACTGGGGTCCCAATTTCCCTTTAAAAGAGCACATGCCCAGTAACCTAGCTTTTTCTCCATTAGGCCCCACCTCCTAAGGTTCTGCTGCCTTCTAGTAACACCACAGTTGGGGAATCTAGCCTTTAACCCATAAGCCTTTAAAGGACATTCCAGTTCAAACTATACTATGCATAGAATTAAGAAAACATAAATTGAGGGCAAGGAACTTCCTTTCCAGGATGTAACTGGGAAGCAATAACATATACACTGCCACCTCTTACTGTAAAAGAGGGCTGGAAACTATAGTTTGCTCATGAGAGACTGTATTAGTTTCCTATAGTTGCTGTAACAAATTTAATGGCTTAAAACAAAACAGATTCATTGTTTCACAGTTCTGAAAGTCAGAAGTCTGAAATGGTTCTAACTGGGCTGAAGCCATCATAGCATCAGGCTCATGTTCCTCCTGGAGGCTCCATGAGAAAAATCTGTGTTCTTGCTTTTGCCAGCTTCTAGACATTGCCTACACACCTTGGCTCATGACTCTTTCTTCTATCTTCAAATCTGGTAATGTGGCATATTAAAATCTCTTATTCTGACTTCCTTTCCTGTGTCCCTCTTCTACGTTAAAGGACCTTTGTGTTTTCACTAGGCCCACCTAGATAATTCAAAATAATCCCTTAAAGGCAACTGATATGCAACCTTAATTCTTCCATGCCAAACAACAATGTAATCACGGGTTCAGGGGTTAGGATGAGGATGTCTTGGGAGGGGACATTAGTCTGCCTGTCACACTTGTCATCTTCAGTGTGCTTACATTTCATCTTTTTCTTTATTGCCTCACAGTTTCCAAATAACTGGTGCAACTTCAAGCATCACCTTCTCACATAACACATTCACATCAGAAATAAGGAGGGAGTAAAGGGCTTCCCTTTTATAAGAGGAAAGTCTTTCATAAAAGCTTTCCAGATTTTTCCTGTGTTCTCATCACTAAGAACAGTGTCTCTCAGCCAGCTCTAACTGCAAATGAGGCTTGAAATGTGAGTAGGCGGCAGAGAGAAACTAGATTATGATCCACAAGGGAGGCACACTGGTTTCCCCCCCCCAAAAGGGTTCTCCTGGCAAACAAAAAGAGGGACAGGCAACCACTGTGTCTTCCCACAGAGAGCCACCAGCCACTGTTTTAATCACTTCCTCCCGCACTCCTATTTTCCCACCCACTCGCTGCTGGTCCCATTTTGACCCATGCCATGATGCATTTTTCTTGATTCCGCATTGCTTCTGCTATTAGATTTATATTTGAGGTCCTTCAGATGTCCACTTTTGATTTTCAAAGACAAATTTTTATAACTCAAGAAAACAAAAAGAATAATTTCTCAAAAAGTTCACTTTTAAAAAATAAGCTCCATGTTGTAAACAAACCAACCAATCTTGGCTCTGAAGACTATTATGCCGTTATGAGATTTTTAAAAAATTATTCAGAAAAACTCTTTGGGTTTTTCTGACTCCTGAAAATATCCTTTCAGGCTCATGAGTTAACATTCATGGTTGAAGATGAGGGGGACATTTATGGAAAACATTATCACGGAAGTTAGCGTTTCAAAGTCCTGTGCTCTTAAACAATCCACACCTGCCTCCTTTCTGCTCTCAGAATGTAGTTGCTAACTCACTGTAATCTGCATGGCCACTAAGACCTTTTCCTGGCAACAGTTCTGGGGAGAGGGATCACTATTGGATTCGATGAGGATTTTCAATAAGAAGCCCTAGGCAGAGAGCCTCTGGAAGAAGCTCCCCTGCAGACTCCCAAGATTCACCCTAAGCCAGAGCAGTCCTTGCTTCTGAAAACCCTTTGACATAGAGCCTTTACCATTTGGGGTGTTCTGCAGTACAAAAGGACTGGGCCCTGAAGAGGAGACCAGCCCCGATTCAATGGGTGACACATACTTCCTGTTGGCAGAGAGGATTCAGTGAGTGGATGTGTATAAAGCACTTGTCACAGTGATAGAGGACAGACAGATGTAAGCAGTGGGAACAATTATTCTCTTAGAATAATTCTATAAACTGGGCCCACTGTGCTGACCCCCACATGCTTTCTCTTTTAAAAAGCAATTTACCTGCAGCCCTGCCTGGCTTAAGCTGACAGGATATGTTACATTCTTCAGCAAACTACCTGCTATCTAAAGGAGAAATGCAGGCCTAAAATGCTGACAAGATCACCCTGAAGGACAGCACTTTTGTGACCCTTACGTAGAAAAGATTCCATAACTTAGGGAGACAAGAATAATTTCCCCTAACCATAAAATCTGTAAGAACAGCTTCCAATTAGAATTGAACTCCAGGTCAGCATGGAACAAAGTGACCTAGAGTTGCCATGGCAGTGAGGACTTGCAAATTTGATGTCATCCTGTTGTCAGTCAAAGGTCTAGGGGTGGACCTGGGCAAGACTCTCTGGAAAATACCCTGATAAAACTTTATTGGGACCCCAATACAACTGGAGGGTAGTAGAGGCATGCTGCCCCTCTCCTCTTAGAGAGCGCCCACCTTCTTTCTTGAGAGTATCCCTTATCCCCTTTCCTATTCTTTCTGATGAACTCATGCCCATTATTCTGAGTGACATGTCTGAAATCTTTCTGGACTGATTGTAAGAATCAGAATTTGAAGGAGATGCAGGGGATCTCTGTGCTGCCTCCGTTGGCAGAAGGTCCCAGTCCTATAATAACAGTAATATTAAGTTCTTACAAAATTAAGTCCTGTTGTTGCTAATATTAGTGAATTGATTTCCCATATGGGAAAAGGAAAATCTCATAGTTATGCTCTTTGGCTTTCTTTTGTGGAAAAGAAAATTTGGAAAATGCAAAATAATCTGTATTCCACTCTGAACTCCATTATTCCAGAGGAAAGAATGTCTCTCTTCCTGCATCACTATATAAAATTCCAGAAAAGCACTTTCTATCCAGGTCACAAGCCCAACCCATGTCACCCTAAGGCAGTTCCCCTCAGCAGGGAAAATATCCTGTGTTAGCTGTAATTGGAGCCATATTTTCATGCTGGTAGAAGCTCAATCTCCTTATTCTAAGTTCAATTTAGTGCTTTACAAAACAAAAGCATTGTTCTAAAATAAATATGACTGTGTGTTATAGCAGCCTTATAAATTATTTGGGAAACTTATGTTTCCACTGATAAAATTATCTTATCAAATGTTGCCCTCATTAGGAGATAGATGTCCATGTTCCAAGGACAATTTGCCATTCCTGGTTGACTTCTGAAGAGGAAAATTCATGATAATAACTCTTTTTCTGTTTCACTTTACAGCCAGGATATTTGTTGAGTTTAGAATAGGTACCATGCAGGTTTTCTGGGCTGTAAAGGAAAGACGAACCAGTATAAACTGGAGGGGGAAGAGGAACATAACTGAAAGCTACAGACTGTAGATCTTTCTAAAATATTCCAGGAAATTTTGCTATTCTGATTCACCTGGCCTTTGTACAGATCTGAGCTGCCTCTAAGAACCCTGCCAACTATGGTAGAAATAAAAAATATATGTGAAAGGGCAGCTTCTGGTGCTGTGGTACAGGAACAATTCCTGGCCTTTTTGTCTAAGGATCTTCAACTAAACTTCAGCAGCAGTAAGTAGAGAAGCAGCTGAAAGTCTGCTGGAGAACTATTCTTCCAGAGGTGATTCAATAAACGCCAGACCACTCAAACTGGAGCTCCTTGTGCTTTTATTTATTTGTGTATTTAAATAATATTTTTGTTTCTGAGGTGCTAGGGATCAAACCTAATGCCTTGCACATTCCAAGTGCTGAGCTATGCACCGAGGCTCCCACTGTGGTTTTTAATGTAACTTCTTTAATGACCAATGAGCTGATCAAAGTTCAATGTGCTTCTTGCCATGTTTTGAAAAATCAGATCATTTGTCTGATTGAGTTGCAGTTTTATTTACTGGGAAGACAAATCCTTCATTAGTTATGTTTTGTAAACATTTTCTTTCAGTTTGCTTTTTTTAAATCAAATTTTGTTGTTGTTGTTGTACACGGACAGAATACTTTTATTTATTTATTTCTATGTGGTGCTGCTGAGGATTGAACCCAGTGCCTCACACGTGCCAGGCGAGCACTCTGCCACTGAGCTATAGCTTCATCCCTCAGTTTGCTTTTTAATGGTGTCTTTTGAAGAACAAAATAATTTTTTCCCCTATAGTTCTTTCTTCTTGAGCCTTATCTTAAATAAACCTTTGCTTAACCTAAGGTCAAAAAGGTTTTTTAAAAAAGTATTTTCTTCTAGGAGTTTCAGTTATAACTCTTATATGTAGATTGGTTACTTATTTTAAAACAATGTTGTGTATGGTATAATGTAAGGGCCAAGATGCACTTTCTGGCAGATTTGCCCTTTACTGAACATTTCAACTTTCCCTTTGGAGGCCTAACAAGATGAGGGGCACAGATAGCATAAGGAGTCAAAGGAAACCCTCTCTCAGGTGAGGGCAGAACCTAATCATTTGTACAAAATTATGGGCTAGTTTTGAATTGCCTGGGTTGTTCAGGAAATCTCAAGGCTTGTGTATGGTTTAAGGTGGTCCTGGATAGGTAGTGCTTCCTGTTATTCAGAAAGTAGCAAATGAAAGCCTTCCCTAGAAGCAGGTACTTTCATCCTAATCTCAAATTATTCTCATGAGTATCTTTAAATACAGCCAAGCAGCCAGGCTCTGTGGCATATACCTATAGTCCCAGCTACTTATATCCACAAAGTATGTCGTTTTGTCTGCCTGATTATTAGAAGCCTCCTCTGCAGTACATAGTTATGGCTCGCTAAAGAGCAGAAACATCACTGCTGTGCCATGGTAGTGGAACTTGCTGGAAATCTGCCCTCCAGAACTTGCCAGAAATCTTCCCTCTAGGGTGCAAAGAAAAACCATTTACTGGGAAGCAGCTCATTGGAGGCACTCTGTTACAAAACTGCCAAGAACATGCAGGTGACTACTGCCAGGGAAGCTGCTGCTGGGTCCTGGAGGAGCTGGCTGCTAAGTTTGCCTTGCCAGCATCTCAAAATGGGAAGGGAAGCCCTCTCTCCTGCAATGTTCCTCCAGCGCCTTCTACTGACAATCGCAGCTCCACATCCTCCTTATAGGGAACAGATTGATAAGGCCCATTTCATGTTAGACAATAGGAAAATAAGGATGAATTTCAATAAATTGCTAGCTAGTAAAGGCACCATACTGGGCTGAATAGCCTCCCCACCAAATTTGTGTCCACCTGGGCAGAATGTGACCTCATTTGGAATGTATGTTTCTTCACAGGAATAATTAGTTAAGATGAAATCAGACTGCATTAGGGTGGGCCCTAAGTTCAATGACTGGTGTCCTTTAAGAGGAGATGAGACATGGAAAAACAGAGGGAAGGAGCTCATGTGATGACGGAAGCAGAGACTGAGATGATATAGCTGAGAGCCAAAGAATGGAAGGATTGGGGCCACCCCCAGAAGTTAGAAAGAGCTATCCGAACTATCAGAAGTTAGTTCCAAGGCAGTTTTTGAGTCTTTGTCCTCAAAACTCCATGTATATGGTATCATCTTCAGGTTGTTTGGTACATGTTTTTGCTAATCTCAGGAAACCTTTCCCTCAGAAACATTTACCAAGTAGGCAACTAAAGGTTTCTCCCACACCTGCAAAATAACTAAAATACGTTTTAATTGGTACAAAGTCACTATTGTACCAAAAAAGCCATATTAAATCTGGGGGAAGGAGCTTCATTTACCAATTGTACAATCCTAGCACTAGCCCTGCAGTTTAATATTTGTTACCAGGCTGCTTGAATTTGGCTCTCTATTAAGTAATTCTGGGAAGCAGATATTGCCTTGGTTTCTTTGTAGACAGATATCAGGATCTAGCTCCTAGATTCACAGCTTTGCCACTCAAAGCATTACTATCATCTGGGAAGGTGTTAGAAATGCCGAAAGTTGGTTCCCACTTCTAACCTACTGAAGCAGAATCTGCATTTTCACAAGACCTTGCCCCCAGAAAAGTGCACATATGTACCTTGACACACTTACATATTTTAGGAGGCAAACAGTGGTGTCTACTGGAGTTTTCTGCGGTGATGGAAATGTTCTATTTGTACTGTTCAATATGGTAGCCAGTAGCTACATGAGGCTCCTGAGCACTTGAAATGCAGCAAGTAGGACTGAAGAATTTAATTTCTAATTTGCTTTAATTTTAATTAATTTAAATTATAGGCACATAGCTTATATGCCATGGGTTAAAACTCCTCTGAAATATCTGCTTTCTCAAAGCTTTCCTTTTTTCCCAGTTCTGCATTTAGCTAAAGCAAACTTGGCTGCTATGCTAGGTTTAAAAAAATTGTCCTCTAAGTTGTCAGGTACTAATTTAGTGAAATGTAAATGTTACTTTATTTGGAAAAACCGTCTTTGCAGATGTGATTAAAGACTTTGGGATGAAGAGATTATCCTGGATTGTCTGGGTGGGCTCTAAATACAACCACATATATCTTTAGAAGATGGAGGTAGAGGGAAACTTGAAGATGTTGGCCTTGAAGATTGAAGGGATGCCACAAGCCAATGAATACTGGTAGCTACAAGAAGCTGAAAGAAGAAAGGAATGAATCTCCCATAGAACCTCCAGAGCAAGTACTTGCTTGCCCTGCTGACACCTTGACTGAAGCCCAGTGAAACAGATTTATTGCTTCTGGCCTTCAGAACTATGAGCAAATAAATTTTTATTTTAAGCCACTAGGTTTGTGGTCATTTGTTACGGAAGCAACAGGAAAGTAATACAGTTGTCCATTGTTCCTTTTTGTTTGTTTTTAACTTTAGCCTCTGAGATCTGACTATATGTTGGAACCCACACCCATGAATTCAACCTTGACCTCTTGCCAAATCTCACAGCTTTTCACAGTTCCTCCTTCTCCTTCCTTCACCTTTTGTGATTTCACACCCTGGCCAAACATCCCTGTTTCAGATTCCTCATTGCCTAGCGTCATTAACCCAAATACATGACCATAATAAACACGCTGCCTTCTGCACTTCTGGACTGCCTTGCTATTTGTGCTGCTGGTTAGGGGTGGGGATCACATCTTGTGAAAGCCCCTTGTTTGAAGTAGGTAATGTCATTGTAATTTGAGGACAATTTTAAACTGTAATTTTTCAGTGTCTTCCAAGTTTGTGTCTTTGTTTCTTCCCTAATGCCCTAGGTCATAGAATGAACAGCAAATCAGCCTTTTCTCTCTTTAGGCTCCAATACTAACACACCCTTTTGGGTGTTGTAGGGACAGACAAGGCAAGACACCGAATAAGAAATAGGAAACAGGTTTATTTGACTGCAGTCGGTTCAGAGGGTACAACTTTCGCTGTAATCAATTAATTCCTCTGAACCCCGAGTTCAGGCAGCTACAGGACTTTATATCCAGGTGAAAGGGGAGGGGCTCAGAAGTTCACAATCTATAGACGTTCACACAAAAGCAGCTTTTTCTTTTACTGTTCTGGGCAAGTTCTGGGAGAGCTGCTTCTCCCATTTCTTTTCTCCCACTGCCAACTGTTACCATGGAGCCCAATTAGAAACATCTCTTATCTCTGAAGTGTAAACATCTCTGTGAAGCTCAGGCCCAAGGCCAGAGGCCTTGTTAAAGGATCTGTCCGTCCTTCTTGTTACACTTGGCATTTGCAAACACACTTCCCGTTAAAATAACTTATAAATCATTATATTGTTACTACACTAGATAGTCCAGAAATGTTTTTGGGAAAAACTAGTAAGGGAGCATTCAGCACCTAGAGTGCTGATCTCTTTAGACCAGTCGCCAAGCAAGACAGAGCAACAGGAAATAAGAACTTTAACTACATTGAACTCTTCTGTAGAGTAACTCTTGCTGATAGTCCATGGTTAAGATTTCTGTAGAAGCTTAATTAAGACGTTCTGTGGAGGAGGGGGTACCACTACAGGGGGGCTACTAAAAGGGTTTTAATCTTGTTATTGCTGTTTATGAATAGGCAAATGGCTTTCTAGCATCTATGTCCAGTCCCTAACTCCCCACTTACATTTTCCAAAGCTCCGTAAGAAAGTGGGTGGAGGAGGAAGCCAGTATGCTGGGCTGTTAAATTTTTTAGTCCCAAACTTATTTTTCAACTGCACCTGAAGTCATCTGAGGAAATATTAGCGTACATACTAGTAACGAAATGTATATGGGGGCAGGTTCTCACCTTTTTAAGAACCATTGTGTCCTCCTGTGAAAAAAATGGGAGTTGGGAGGTTTTCCTTGAAACGTCAATACTTGGGGCATAACCACCGTCAGCAGCGGGCAACGCATCAGAGGAACGCTGTGCTCAGAAAGCACGGTGATCCCCCAAGCCCACGCCATCTGTGACCTGGACTAGTCCAGAACTCTGGGTTTACTTTTTGTACAATGGGAATAAATTTACCGAGTTGTAAATGATAGGATGTTCCGTAGCAGTACTCTGAGAGATAACAGAGCTAGTTTCTTTGAGCCTGACGCAGAGCAGCAGGGTTCCCACCCGGCCATCCGACTCCCCCTCACTTGCTCCCAAACCCGCCATAGGGAACCCCAGGCCGGGCGCTGCTTGTTTCCAGGGCAACCGCTCCTGCATCCCGGCCCCGCCCCCACCCCCGCCGCGAGGACCGGAAGCAGCTTCGAGCGAGGCGCTCCCCGGGGGTTTCTCCCAGACAGCTGTGGGCCAATCCTTACCCGCTGGGAGGTGAGAACTGCGGGTGCTGAGGCCGCGGGCAGAAGCGGCCGTCACCGGGTGGGTCGGGCACGGACCTGGCGCCACTCGTCGCTTTGCCGCAGACGCAGCCCCTCTGCACATCCGTTGGGGTCCCCTCCGCCTCCTCCTCTTCCTGCCCCACCTGGACGTCACCTCTCTTTGACCTTCCCTGTGCTCCTGCCCCTCCAGCTGAACCTGCGTCCAGGCTGCCCCCGAGCCTCCGCACACCCCGCGCGCCCCCCAGGTCTCGCCAAGGGGAGGTGCAGGAGCGGGAGGAACGGGTGGTCCGGGGCAAGTCCCACGCCTGCCCTCCCAAGGAGAGTTTAGATTAGAGCGCTTCTTCTCCCGCCAAGACTCCTGGATCCAGGGATCTGGGGGGCAACCTCGGCTCCAGGGACCCTGCCCCTTGTAGGTCATCCGTGTGATGTTGGGGAAATCTTGCCCTCATCCCAGGTGGAGAGCTGAGAGCAGTTGTGGAGACAACTGATTCTTCCCCTGATGATGAAGTGGCAATGTGTTTTCATGGCGACTCTCTCATGCGACTTCCAGAAGGCTCCGGTAGCCTTAGGGTCGCTCACATGGTCCTTAGGGTTCCTGGAGGGCTCCAAACTCGTAACCCTTCTCATTTCTTTTTTCTTTCCCTTTCTCTTTTCTGGCCCAGGTTCATCTGTGTGTGCTCCTTCTGGCCTTTTCTTCCTCTGCACTGAGCCTGTGAGCAGTAGTACCTCAAAACTGTCGCCTGCCTCTGGCCTCTTCACCGCACAGCACCCTGGAGAAATATGGACCTCTGGGAATCATACCCCAGCCCTACCCTTTTGTCCTTGGCCACAAAACCTAGCTTTGCTGTGACAGGTTCCTTATCCACAACACGGAAATGAAAAAATAATCTAGGGCTTTTATGAGGATTTAAGTGAGTTTTAGTTATTAAGGGGCTTAGAACAGTGCTTGACACATATTAAATCCTATATGTGTTCCTATTATTTGCCTCATACCACAAATTATATAAAGTGGTATCATTTACGTAACATAAGTTTGTGAGGTACAGGTCACCATCCCGTCTCAAGTGTCTATAAATGCTTGGTGAAATGAAGGGGAATCAAATGGCAGCCTAAAAAAAGAGGAAAAGTGATGAGGGCACACCTAAGATCTTTAAATTAGTCATTTCTGAACTTGTACAAACATCAGAACATACTACTGCCCAGCTTTTAAAATGCAGTTAGTTCCTGGTGTTGTATACCCTTAAATGGGACTAAGAAAATGGTCTTTACTGCTGCTTTCTTGCTAACAAGCTAATAATACTTGTAGAAATCATCACTTTAACACATACTGTATTGTTGGTGGCATTGTGAATTGATATAATGTATTTTGCAATTTAGTTGATTATACATAGCAAGGCAGAGTTTTAAACTCTCTCTTGCTTATTGGCAGAGGCCTTGGGACATACTTGAAGGAAATGATCTGAAAGGAGACAAATAGTATATTCAGAAGATGGGCATCCTAGCATTAATTGTAATAGTAAAAATTAGACACAAGTAAATATTCTATAGTAGTTGAGTAAATAATATAGATGTGATGGAAAATAGAAATGATTATGAAAAATGGAATTACATTAAGATAGATGAATATGGCACTGTTTTAAAGGTGGTTTTTTTTTTTTTTTTTTTGGTACTGGAGATTGAACTCAGGGGCACTCGACCACTGAGCCACATCCCCAGGCCTATTTTGTGTTTTATGTAGAGACAGGGTCTCACTGAGTTGCTTAGCACCTTGCCATTGCTGAGGCTGGCTTTGAACTCGCGATTCTCCTGTCTCAGCCTCCCTAAGTGCTGGGATTACAGGCTTGCGCCACTGCACCCAGCTTGTTTTAAAGGTTTTAATGTCAAAATAACATTATTTTAACAATGAAGTTATAAGAATTCACAGAAAGTACTACTCATAAGTCTGTTTTGTCCAGCTCTTTGTAACAGAGTTGGTAAAACCGACTGATTCTTTGAACCTGCTCCAGAGTCATAGCTTTTCCAAGGCTTCCCTTATTTAATTTTTTGGAAGCTACTTTGAAATCCTGGCTGATCTCCTATTGTAATATATAGCTTCATGGGCATGAATTTCAGAATAAATTGGGAATTACTCATGCAAATGAATTAAAGAGTCTTAACTCTTCAGTTCTCTTAATGAAGTATTATTTGAAAGCATGGTTTATGTTGAGGTTAAGGTTGGTATTTTCTGTGCAGCCTTATGTTCTAATCATAGTTGTTTCGTTTTAAGAAGCATTTGTCCTTTGTCTTTCTTGTTTTCACTTCTTTCTTTAGTCATATTTAAGGAGTGTCCATAGGAGAGCACTGCCTCCTTGAGGGGAGAGCCTAGCAGTCCTAAACTATTGCCAGTCAACATGTCTGCAAAATTGCCCAACAGGATTCTGATAGTGAAGATGGAAGAGGAAGAACAGGCCTGTGATCGGGACTCCAGACTCCATTGGAGCAACTGCTTCAGCCCAGAGACCTTTCGCCAGCGGTTCAGGCAGTTTGCCTATGAGGATTCACCTGGGCCCCAGGAGGCTCTGAGCCAGCTCCGGGAACTTTGTCATCACTGGCTAAGGCCAGAGGAGCACACCAAGGAGCAGATCCTAGAACTGCTGGTGCTGGAGCAGTTCCTGGCCATCCTGCCCAAGGACCTGCAAGCTTGGGTACAGCTGCACCAGCCAGAGAATGGAGAGGAAGCTGTGACTCTGCTGGAGGATGTGGAGAGCGAGGTTGATGGACCAGCTAAGCAGGTAAGAAGGGCACCTGCTGGGGCATGACTGTGGCAGGTCATGGGGGAGGGGTGCATTATCAAACCCTATGCCCACTTAGCAGAAGTGGAGATGCTGGTGGTGTAAGCTACTAAATGTGTTCCTGGGTATCTCAGGAAATAGGATATATCTGCACGTTTTCCCCTCCCTTTTCTCGTGTCCAAGATACTGTCTTATTTTATCTTCAAATACCTACCCAGTGCCCTTCTCCAGCCTCAGTTATACCTAACTCTTCCCAGGTCTTTTTTGGACAAAGAAAGGACAGAACTGCAGAGAAGGTGGCACACTGGGAAGTCACTGAGGAGTTAACAAGTAGTCAGCTCAAGCCCTTGAAGAAGCAGTTCCAGTGGGCGCCGTGGGAGCCACACTCAAGACATCATGGTGAGGGGGCAGGGGGCAGGACTCAGCTCATGGTGGGAGATGAAGGGGTCCCAGCCTACCACACACATCCCAGCTACTTTATTAAACAGGTCTCAAATCTCTTCTCTTGTCTCATCCTCACTTTGGGAATTTCCAGTTATTTGTCCTATTAAATGAACAGTCTTTGTATTTGGGTCTTGTTTCTTTTTTATAGATTCTTGTAAAATCTTCAGTTATAAAATCCTTGACATTAACTCCATCAGAATTTTTGAACTTTTTTTAAGCAGAGCATGACCTTTTCTCAAGTAAAAGTGTACACGGAGTTGTATTATATAAACCAGATGAAAACACAGCTACTCTGTTTAAAGCAGGAGTGGGTAGTCCCAGCCCACAAGACCTCCAGATCAGCTTTATTCTCATCTCTTTTCCCTTCAAGAAGCCTCTGAGGCCCTTCTGTGGGACTTCAAGGTACACAGTGCAGCCACTGATTTGTCTCATCAGTTCCTGTGTAACTGCTTGCTCAGTTACTTGTGGGAGTTGCCCACAGTACTGCTGAGATGACTTGACTCTGTCAAAGTGCTTTGAATATATTTCTCTGATCTTTCACATCCTAACCTGCTTTCGTTTGCTCTTTGCATCAGTTTTTACAAAAAAGCTCCAAACCGGCTGGCATAGCAATCTGTTCTTTCATTGCAGATACTTGAAAAATGAGTATTATGGGAAGAAAATGAAGCAGAATGAGGGAGTTGAATGCCAGAGATCAAGAGAGAAATCCCATTTGGGAGGGATTCCTACACACACACACACACACTGCTTTGTATTCCAGAAGTGGTTGATCAGCTATGCAGTTAGAGTTTTTCCAAGGTAGTTTTGATAGGAAACTACAGGAAAATGAAAATACAGAAATTTAGAGGGAGATTTAGAAAAGATTCCTCACTTTTGCTTGGCACTTATCACCTCTAGACTAAAATCATCTTGGCTTAACTAGGAGAAAAGTGAAAGTATTTCTATACCATGTGTAGGAGGGAAAACATCCTTCTCTGGTGTGATGGTGACTACAGAAGTAATCATTCTCAAAGCCATGGCCTGTGCTCCTGGTATCAAGAACCATGTTCCACTTGTGAATGTCCTCACAGGGACCTTTTTTACATTTTTTAAAAAATGCATAAAAATTTGAAGCAGCCAACGACTCTTGCGACACAAGGCGTACAGAACCAGGACAGGATAACAACCATCTCTAAAAGCCACAGCATGATTTCTATGGTACTGAATCATGTTTTATCAGGGCTTCTACAGATGACCTCTGTCTCAGTAATCCAAAGTGCCAACTTTGCCAGGATTTTGATAGTAGTGACTAAACATTGAGGTCACCTTATAATGTGAATTACCAAAAATGAATTTGAAGCAAAATCTCTATGAACTTATAAAATGGTTTCTATTTAAACCAATAATTATAAATAAACATGTAATTCGTGAACAAATGCAAGAAATAATTTAAATTCATTTTTTAATAACTATATGTAGACTCATTTTAAGTTAAATTCTAAAGATTGAAAAAAAAAAAACTCTCATAGTTCTCTTGGCCATTATCATACACAGTACTGACATCTTTTCTCCCCCAAACCACTTTTTCCATGTTATTCTTTTGACTAGTCCTTGAGAGGACCCACAGAATCACTTACCACCAGTCCCTCTCTCTATTCCCTCAGTCCCATTTATATAATTATTTCAGATAAAGGAACTTCTGCCATCACTTCTTACCCCCAGCCAAGTCATGTCCTCAGCCATTTCTCAAATTGCTCTGCTTTGTTTTTGCAGATTAATTTTAAACTACTTTCTTTGTTCAGCTTCATTAAAGCTGCTGAAGTGATTCCTTCAGTGAACACTCAAAATTAAGTTGCCATTCACATCTGAGCAGTTCTAGAGCTTCCTGCAGCTTGAGTCAGAAGGCACTCTGTACTGAGCCATATTGGAGTGACCGCGGCCCCTAAGCAGCCCTGTACGTTTTTTTCATAGATATTAAATGCAATAAAAAAAATAATACAGGAAACTTAGCTGTTCAATCAGTACTATAAAATATACACAGAAGAGGTTTTTCATAGATGGGTATTCTGTGCTACCCTTAATCTTTTAAGGTACCCATTTTCCTAGTCTATAATTCTCCCTTTTTTTGTTTAAATTTTATTTTCTTACTTCATTTTTCATATTCCTTTTTGATCTGTTGGCTTTCTTTAGCATATTTATTAATTATTGACTCATGCATAATTATTAAGCTTTTATTTTGCTTAAGCATAATATTTGCATAATTATTAAGCTTTTATTTCAGTGCTCCTATACTAAATCTTGTTATATTTGACTCTGCTCCTTCTAGTTACTCCTCTTCTCTAACAGTTCTTCATCCTTTAGGCCTTTTCTTTTCTCCCAGTCTTTTCTCAATCTCTGACATATCTTTTTACCCCTACTCACCATTCTCTGTTTTCCATGGAGCTTTGCATCTTTATATTTAGAAGCTACTTTCTTCATTGCCTTATCGCAATATCTTATCTTACCTTTTTCATCCTCCACATTGTGATGTTTACACACATTCTTACTAATAATTCATTTATTTTTGATTTGGATCCCTCTTTTCCTTTTCTTTCTTTTGTTTTTGGAAAAAGAAAGAAAACTTGTGACATTGCTTTTCTGATTATTATTTCAGATGAAGACACCAAAACTACAAATGTAAAATCTACTTCAAAGCGTAAGCCTTCCTCAGGCATAGAGCTGCGTGCTAACACCCTTCATATGAGTGCCTTCCAGAATTTCACATCTAGAGGAACCTGGGAACAAGAGGGCAGGTTTGAAAGAAAACAGAGAAACCCCTCTCACAAAAAACAACACAAGTGTGAAGAATGTGGAAAAATCTTTAGTCAGAGCTCTGCCCTTATTTTACATCAAAGAATCCACAGTGGAGAGAAGCCTTATGCATGTGACAAGTGTGCAAAGGCTTTCAGCCGGAGTGCAATTCTGATTCAGCATAGAAGAACCCATACTGGGGAAAAACCTTTTAAATGCCATGAATGTGGCAAAGCCTTTAGTCAGAGTTCAAATCTTTTCAGACATAGAAAAAGACACACTAGAGAAAAAGTCCCATCAGTATCATAAGGGAATCAAAGCATATAGAACTTTAACAGATAAGACCCAAGGCACAAATATGCCTTTAGTATAAAACAGTGGTTTTAATGGGCACCAGTTTCCTTTCAAAGGTCATAAAAGCCACAGGAAAGGATGTAGAATATCTCATGTCAGCATTATTTGCTTGTCTGCTTATCAATGCAGGGTCAGTTCAAATGTTTGAGATTACAAAGCTTAATTCAGAGTTAAGCAGCCCTTGAAAAGACATTTTCAGATGTGTTCTACCATTTCCATTATCAACTTAAAATGAACTAGTATATTTCTTTTTTAGACAAATGGGATTTGTTCCCTGTTAAGAAGGAATGTGTACATTACTCAATATAAAAATAGATATTATCCTTTGTTTCATAAGTTGAGCACCAGAATTCTAAAGACCAAAAATTCAACAGCTCTTTAAAAATTTTTCAATTTGATCTTTGGTTACCAAACTTAAAATATGACAGTAGGTTATGGTTTGGGTCTTAAATGCCCCCAAAGATTCATGTATGGGAAGTTTGGTCCCCAGCTGATGGTGCTCTTGGGCAGTTGTGAAACCTATAGGAGGTGGGGCCTGATGGGAGCTGGACTTTTGGGTAGTGCCCTTGAAGGTCCTGATACATTGGGACCCTGGCCCCTTTCTCTCTCTCTTTGCTTCCTGGCTGCTATAAGGTAAGCTGCCTCCTCCTCCATGAGCTCCCCACTGTGAGGTACTACCTTGTCATAGGCCCAAGAACAACAGGGCCAAGAAATCATGGGCTGAAACCATGACTCAAAATAAATCCCCCTTTTAAGCTGATTTTTTCTGGGGTATTTTGTCACAATCATGGAAACCTGACTAACATAAAATTAGTATTGACAAGTGGGGTCATTGCTGTGACTACACCTGACAGAGTGATTCAAAAACCTTTGAAATGGGTTTGTGAGAGAAGTTTGGAAATGTCTGGAGGAGCAGACTAGAAAAAAGCTATAATGCTGTAAGTGAAGCTTAATAGGAGACTCCGGTGGGTGTGCAGAAGAACAGATGCTGTAGGAATGCAGACAGTAAAGGCTGTGCTAATGAGACTTCAGCTGGTAATGAAGACTCCATTAGGAGTTCAACTGGCAGCCATTCTTGTTACAGTCTGGCAAAGAACTTGTCTACATTTTGTCCATGCTTGCAGACTTTGTAAGACACTGAATTTAAAGGTAATGGACCAATTACTAATTAACTCCCAAGTTTTAAATTCTGCAAATATTTCAGTGACACAGGTGTATTAAAATAGATTGGAAATCAAATCTAAAATTTATATATCCTTTCTTGTCAATGAGAGAAAAAATACAGATAGTTCTATAAATAGTACACTGAGACAATATAGTATCTTTTATATGTATATAAGCAATTCTATAAATAGGACATTGAGCACATGTTACATAATGTACAAAGAAGTGACTTTCATGACCTGTTCATCAATTATTTTTGGTGGAAAGGAGCAAAGCACTCCAAATAAAGGGTTATATTATATTTCTGATTACATGTTGGTTTCCCATTACGTGGTTTGTTTTGAAGTCATAGTTGTTCCTGCTATTTGATAATAATATGACTTTTCTTGTCAAATCTGACATCATCTTGAACAGTAGTAGGTCCAGAAGTATTACATTTTCTTGCTGATGGGTTCTCCTTGCATAATTTTAAGTATGTCAAGCACATGTCTCTTTTGGAATTCAACAAGTTTACGAGGTCTTTCTTGTCTTTGTTCACAAATTTGTGAATACTTTAGGCACATATCAATTTTTTAAGTGAACAAAGGCCAATACCACTCTTTTTACCTCTAATAAAGCAAAATATAAACCAACCAATCATGTTTATCCACACCACCACTAAAATTGTTACAGGTACCCATTACCTTTGGTTGAGTCCATTAGCTCTACTCTCTTTTCCTTTGTTGAACTTTGTCACCTTGTTCCACTGTATTTTTTTTTTTTGGTATTGGAGATTGAACTCAGGGGCATTCAACCACTGAGCCACATTCTCATCCCTATTTTTTGTGTTTTATGTAGAGACAGGGTCTCACTGAGTTGCTTAGCGCCTCACTGTTGCTGGCTTTGAACTCAACAATACTCCTGTCTCAGCCTCCCTAAGTGCTGGGATTACAGGCTTGCGCCACTGCGCCTGGCTGTTCCACTGTATTTTAATCCATTCTAGTGATTTATTGTGTAACCATTTTACAATAAGAATTTCATTATTGTATCAAATAATTAAATAGTAATAATAATAATAATCATTATTGTATCAAATCTGTAATCCTACAACCCTATTGTTTGTTTTTTCATTAGTGTTGTCAGTTTCAGAGGACACTGTTTAGTCTGTTTTCCCTCATGGTTCCTGTAGCTTAGAATCCCATATTTCAAAGGTATATCAAGAAATCATAAGCAGTGAATAAATTGTTGGAAAAAACAGGATGTGACTGTGGATTCTCTACCACTTCAAGTTTTCACATCGTTTCAGTGGATTGTGTCTAAAATAGCTGATAATCATTTCATCCACTCTCAAATATTCTTTAAAGATGCCCAATTTCATGCATGACTTTTGAATCACATTTATTAAAGGCCAAATTTTAAAAAGAATCTAAGTACTTTGCAATGAGATAATAGGAAAGATGCCTTGAGGACATCTCAGGAATCCGCAAGCTCCTACCCATTGCCAACTCAAAGACTTCTGTTAGAGAAGAGAACCCTAGATCACCCTGCTCACACAGGGCTGTCTACAAAATTGTTTTCCCAGGATTCCTTTACCCAAGTTCAGCCATCAAGACATTCAGGACACATTAGCAAAGGTTCAAAAGAGCTCTGGGCATGGTGGCACACACCTGTAATCCCAGCAGCTCAGGAGGCTGAGGCAGGAGGATCAAGAGTTGAAAACCAGCCTCAGCAAAAGAGAGGTGCTAAGCAACTCAGTAAAACCTTGTCTCTAAATAAAATACAAAATAGGACTGGAGATGTGGCTCAGTGGTTGAGTGATCCACCTACCCCAGTCATACCCTACCTGCTTACAATTACCACCCAGTTAATCCTTATCGGGAGATTAATGCATTGGTTAGGTTAAGACTCTCATCCAATCATTTTACCTCTAAACTTTTTTGCATTGTCTCATACATAAGTCTTTGGAGGATACCTCACAACTAAACTATAACACCAGTTCAAAGGGCTTTGGCTACCAGTGCTCATTCTCTCTCTTCTAATTCTTTACCTACTGTCTTCCTTCAGGATCCATCACTTCATCATTTAAAAATGCTATTGTGATCTCCCTCCAACCCTAAACTTTTCCAGCATATATCTGCAAAATCAAGATGGTAGCTAGTCCTTGAGTGAGGGGACATTTAATGGTTCTTGATTTTGCCTTCTTTCTTTAAAAATATCTTTAGTTGTAGATGAACATAATACCTTTATTTTATTTATTTTTATGTGGTGCTGAGGATTGAACTCTGTGCCTCACACATGCAAAGCAAGTGCTCTACCACTGAGCCACAACCTAGCCCTTTGCCTTCTTTATATGTAATCATCTCTTTCTACCAGAATAATCTTTCTCAAGCACAAGTGGTATCATTCCATTTCCTGCTTTAAAAGTAGACTTCTAACTGCTTTTAAGATAAAGTAAGAGCCCCTTTATCAGTTTTTCAGGTTCTTTACGATCTGAATACAATGGCCCTTACAATTTTCTCTCTTCATGCTGCAGCCATTTTGAATGATCAGAAGTCCCTCTCCTGACAATGCACCTTTAAGGTGTCGTTTTTGAACTTCTAGCCATCTTTCATATGTCATCACACCCACTTATATTCTTCATGTTCTCATTTAGGTGCCACTTCCTCCAAGAAGCCTTCCCTAACAGCCCAGGAGCAGGTTGGGGAACAGCACCACTCTGCTGTGGATTCCACAGCAGTCTAACCTGGCCTTACACTTACCACATGAAAGAAAATATTTTAAAAATATTAAACTGTGAATATGGCCCCAAGAAAGAGGAGAAAATGAGTGACACTTTGGGAAGGAAGAAGTCATGAGGCAGCAAAAAGAAAAGTTTCAAATGTCCTCCTAGTCCTGGGAAGGGGTGAAACAATAAAGGGGTCAGACACAGGGGGTCATTTCACCTCTGCATCCCAACTCTTCCAGAAATTGTGCAGGTGGCTAGAGGAGAACTTGAAAAGAGACAGGTTGTTCTATTGAGTTCATTGGGAGGACAGATGTTGAATAGGCTGCCTGTGCTCCAACACTGGGTTCCTGTAAAAATTGTAATGTAGTGTTAGGCAAAGGGCTTCTACCAGTTGGAAGATGTGCAGCAGCTCTCTGTGCCCACTGAAGACCATGGAAATCAACTACTTATATAGGTGGGGGAGTTGGGATAGTTGTGCAAAGTGACCTTTTGGATCCTGTAGTTGAGAGCTGGCCACAACCAGCTTTGTCTGAGCCAGACCTTAGAGAGGATCTATAGCTCTTTCTAGGACAAAAGTTAAGGTAAATCAGCAAGAAAGGATACTGGCTCCCAGCCCAGCCAAAAGAACAGAATACTTGTTGCTGCTGTGGTGCAGACCAGCTGGACAGCATCTATACCAGAGAAGATCAGGATGAGCTGGTCTAAGATCCAATCCAGAGCACTACCTATCTCACCACAAGGAATGAAGCCCCCTTCTCAAACCTCCAGGGGTCAGGAAGAAGCAGAGACAGAAATAGTCAAGATAGGAGTCAAACTTAAATGAACTGAGTAATTTAATTCAGCTCTTTCACCACTGGCACCCTTGATGGAATAGAGATTCAAAAAGCAAAAACATCAGTTATTGAAAAAATAAGGTACATTTTCCTTTGCATTTTTGAGAAGCAAACTTTATGCATAACTTTTTGCCTCCCTAAATGGACACTCTGTTTCTGTATTGTCCCTGCTACTTATACTTCTTGAAAGCATGAGTTGCCTCATTCACTGTTATTTCCTAAGCATCTGGTTTAGTACATAACCCATAATAGGCACTCTAATACTTGTGGAATGAAAATATTTGAAAATCATACATCTGAGAAGGATTGATATTTGCAGGTAAATGGATGGAGTTGGAGAATATCATGCTAAGCAAAGTAAGCCAATCCCAAAAAACCAAATGCCAAATATTCTCTCTTATAAGTGGATGCTGATCCAAAATAGGGGAGGGGACACGGGAAGAATGGAGGAAATGTGGTCAAAGGGGAAGGAGGGGGAGGGGGCATGGGGACAGTAAAGATGGTGGAATAGGATGGACATAATAGCCCTAGCTTCATGTATGACTGCATATATGATGTGATTCTACATCACGTACAACCAGAGAAATGAAAAGTTGTGCTCCATCTGTGTACAATGAATCAAAATGCATTCTGCTATCATGTATACCTAAGTAGAATAATAAATAAATAAATAAATAAACAAACAAATAAAAATCAAATCAACATTCTCCTCAGGATTTATATAATACCCCAAATCTGTTAACATTCAAAATATGCAGTATACAATGCAAACTTACTAGGTTTAGGAAGAACTGGGAATATCTCAACTAGCAAGGAAAAAGAAAAGCAAATTATGCCAATGCATAGATAATATTAAGATTGAGAACAAAGTAAGAATGTTCACTCTTTACACTTCTATTCAACATTGTTTTGGAAGTCCTACACAGATTGGAAGTCAAAAAATAAATTTTTCCTATTTGCACATAGCATGATTATTTATATAGGAAATCCCCCTGAGTCAGGGGGCCCTCATTCTGGTTTGCAGGGGGATACCTTCTTGCTGTATCCTCATAAGGCAATGAGAGAGAGAGAGCACAAACATCTGTGTTGTGTATCTTCTCATAAGATCTCCACTAATGAGATGGCTGTACTCTCATGGCTGAACTATTTCCCAAAGACCTCACTTCCAAATATCATCACATTGGGGATTAGCGGTTCGACATGAGGATTCAGTGAGGACACAATCAATCCATAGCAAGAGTCAATACACAAAAAATCAATATATAATACCCCAAATCTGTTAACTTTCAAAATGTGCAGTATACAATGCAAACATACTAGGATTAGGAAGAACTGGGAATATCTCAACTAGCAAGGAAAAAGAAAAGCAAATTATGCCAATGCCTAGATAATATGGATGTTGGAATAAATAGAAATATATATATACAGGCAATGAAAAACTGTAAATTTAAAACTCTAAATACCATTTAAAATAGCTTCAAAAATTGTTAAGTACTTAAGAATAAATTGAACAAAATATAGGCATGATCTGGATATTAAATCTACAAAATACCAATAAATAAAATAATAATAAATTGAGAGCTGTAGAGTGTTCATGGATTGGAAGATTCAGTATAATTAATGTGCCAATTGTTGCTAAATTAATCAATAGATTTAATGCAATCTCAATAGAAATTAGAGCAAGTTATTTTTGTAGATGTAGGTATATTGATTTCTAAGTTACACGGAATGCTAAGTAAGATCTCCACTAATGAGATGAATGAATGAAATAGAGCAGCTAAAACAATTTTGAAAAAGAACGAAGTTGGAGGACTCACATCACCACATTTTATTTTTTAAGTGTAAAATACCTTTAACAAATAATGATTACAGTAAGAAATAGTCACCAAAATGCATCTCAGTTTACAAAGGTTTAGAACATTTTCCAAACACCCTTTAGGTTTCAACATTGTGAGACTTACCATCTTACTTGTTTTTCTTTACATTTAAATGTGGCTGCTTGTGTAAAAGATGGTAACATGCAAGTCCAATGATTTCCAGTCCACTGAATGTTCTGTCTTGCAGTACAAAGATTACAATGGTGATTATATAATACTGCCCAACAAGAATGTACAAATATATGAATGAGCAGGCACCTTGCAGGGTTGAACAGGATCCAGCATGGTATAGAGAGCAACTTGACCACAGGACTCTGAGCTCAGACTTGCAAAGCAAAATTACACTCTGTCTAGTAAAGTAGACAATCTTCTCCCCTTCTTAGAAGAAAGTAGCCTCTCTTCCTTCTCCTCCCACAGTTCGTGGCACCAGAGCTGAAGCTTCTTCTTGGACATGCAACACATTTTATGTCAGTGGATAATGAAAATGGATTTCCTTGAGGAAGTTCCCATGGAGCAGGTTCCTCTCTGTTTGAGGAATGTTGCAATATGCCACAGTGTGAGGTCAAGGACAGCATCAAGATCCTTACCTTCTCTTGGACCAAGTATTACAAAAGAAAAGCCTGTAGTTCTTGGCTGTAAGACATATTCATATTTCTGAAGTCCATACTTTTCAGTAAAATCGTTACTTGGGGCTTTGCAGTTTTCTGTGAAATCAGTCTCTTCTGGGAATGAATATGAGGTGAAAGACATGGAAAATGACAACCTCCAGGACAGGAAAATGACAACCCCACAAAACTGTCTGACTTGGAGGAAGAAGGAGAAGGAAGGCAATCATCAATCCTCTCCCAGTAAATCCTTTACCAGTAACAACAGGCTCCCGGGGTGAGGAAAGCAAACTTCCATCCCTCCCAGGGTTCATCCCCAGCATCTCCACCAAAAGCAAACATTCATCCCTTCCAACCCAGTGGGTCCTGAAGGGAGGAGGCAGATACTGAAACACTGGGCCCTGGACTTTTACCCTTTCCCTGACAATGAGTCCTGGAAGGAGAAAAGTAAATAGTGAAGTTCTGGGTAACACAGGGTCCCAGGAGAAGAAGATAAACAGTGAACTCCAGCTCCAGAGTTCTAGGCTTTCATGCCTTTCCAGTAACAGTAAGTTTTGGACTTTTTACAACGTTTTTCTGACTGCCCAAACCCAACACATTCTGCTTTAGTCTGCAATGATTAATGCACTCTCATTGTAACCTATGAAACTCAGAGCCTCTCTGTAACTGGTGGACATTTTCCACCCCGAAAATGAGCCCCTGCAGTGCATGATTGATTGACTCCGCTGTGGAATAAAGGAAAGTTCGCTGGTCTATTTGACGTCTGCTTCTGTCCAGGTTTATAGCTTCCATAATGGTGCTGAAACTGTGTTGGTTATTTTTGTTTACATGAGGAACTGGAGTATTTCAAGGATATCACAAAAATAATCAAACATGTCTTCAAAATGGCTTTTGTCACCCTTCCACTTGCTTTGAATAAAGATACATGAAGCAGCCTGCATGGTCCAACCAAATCCAGGAACACTTTTGAGACTGGCTTTGAGGCCAATTTTCTCCAATCTTAGGTAGTAGCTACATCTCATCAGACAATTCCACAGGCATATCCGATCCATTCTTGTCTGGGGGCTCATGATCATAATGTTTCTTTCTCCAGATACAATTATATCACCTGTTTTAGTCGCTTTTACAACAAACATGGTCTACAACAATGTCCCGAGTTTTACAGTCCTGCTTTTATTTTTTTAATTTTTTTGGTACTGAGGATTGAACCCAGGAGCACTTAACCACTGAGCCACATCTCCAGCCTCTTTTTATATTTTATTTAGAGACAGAGTCTCACTGAGTTGCTTAGGGCTTACTAAGCGCTGAGGCCAACTTTGAACTGGAGATCCTCCTGCCTTAGCCTTCTGAGCCACTGGGATTGCAGGTATGGGCCACTGCGCCTACCTACAGTCTTTTTTTCAGAAAATATGTTTAGTAGACAGCAACCACTTTGTTAATTGCTCATGGGTTTAGAAGCATCACATCTTATTTTTTCTTGAAATATATATATCACCTGATCTTTTTGTTGCCAGCTTCTAGGAGTCCAAACTCAGTCTTTTAGAGACTTTTTTTCTTCTTTTTAATAAGGATCCACAGCTTCATGATCTCTGACAAGTGGCTGGCACACAAGTCCAAGGCACCAGGCTTGATCCTCAGTGCCAAATTGGGTAGTGCTCACAGCCCCCCCGCCCCCCAATGTGCATTGTGGATGAGCCTGGGAAAGAGTGTACAGGGGGAGGGGGCCAGATCTTGGGACAGAACCCGCCACTTATTCATTGCCAATGTTTATAGTGGCTCTATTCATAATGGTGCAAATCTAGAAATAACCTTTAAGTCCTTCTGTGGTTGAATGCATAAGCAACTTTGGAACATACAAGTAGACACTACTCAGCAGCAATACTCAGCAATAAGATATTTATATATACAATCAAGATAGTTCTCAAAAGCATTGTGCTGAACGGAAGAAACTGGTCTTAAGAGATTTCATACTTGCCGGGCGCGGTGGCTCAAGCCTGTAATCCCAGCACTTAGGGAGGCTGAGACAGGAGAATCGCGAGTTCAAAGCCAGCCTCAGCAATGGCGAGGCACTAAGCAACTCAGTGAGACCCTGTCTCTACATAAAACACAAAATAGGGCTAGGGATGTGGCTCAGGGGTCGAGTGCCCCTGAGTTCAATCCCTAGTACCAAAAAAAAAAA